>OMNN01009131.1:4270-21534 GCA_900302755.1 Chromis chromis
AGCTCACTGTAACTGAAATCTACATTGGGTTTGTCCTCCTCGGCTGAGTATGGGCCGAAGCAGCAGGACACCTCATCCTGTCTCCTCAATGTCACATCACTGATGACAGATGATCATCCTGTATCTTCTATTCAACTGCATGGTGCAAATTCCAACTTTGTATGCTTTCCAGTCAGGTCACATATTTGCAATGCAAACTAAATCAACAAAGCCATCACTGCAGTGTTGCCCACTGACAGAGGCAGGCGATCGTGTTCTTTACATCATGTGGAAGACAATGTCAGTTAAAGGACGGTAAGACGACAGAAGAGGAGTCCAGTGCTCCTCTGCGTTTAGTTTGCTGATAAAGCAGCAAAAGGCTTGAAGGCTCGCTCTAATGAGCTCATTATCACACATCCATCCTCCTGAGCTATAATTCCTACAGAGGTGGGACCCCGAGTCTTCATTCACACTTCACTACTGAGCTCACTGGTAATAAATGGACAGTCATGTTACACTAACAAAGGAGCACATACGCATTGAAGGTGACAAAAGATTCCTCTGCATGAAGCAATGACCTGCAGGGTATATTTACATAAATAACACATAGTGTGCTGGCTGATAAATGCACGATAAAGAGTGCAATGAGGAGCCCTTCAGGGGTGTTAGATTTTTACAGCAGCTCATCAGAGGGAGAGACTGGGTCAGTGAAATGTTTTGACCCAGTCTGTATTCAGACACAATATCTGAGAGAAAAGTGGGCAGACAGAAAAAGTGTCACCATCCCACAGATATATTCATATTTATCTGCATTTACATGAATTTTACATTTAATAACCTAGTTTCATACCTTATATAGTTTATACTGGCATCTCTGCCTTCCTGCATTACATTACATTTTATCATATTTACATGATGCCAGAATCCATTATTTTAGTTTTTTTCCCATAATGAGAAGCGAGCAATTAAAGACAGCGAGGTTCAACAGTTTACAGTGTACATTTAATTATTTTAGAGAATGCTGATAAATGTGAATGTAGGTGTAAGCAGAAATATATGTGTTTTTTTCATTATTTTTCTCTCACCAAAGAGGCTGTTGCTGAAGCCGTCCCAGATGCATGTCGCCTGGCTCCAGATCCATCCGCCTTTGACGCACGAAGCGAATGTAAAGTTTATCCCGATGAGAGAAACCAGTAAATCACTCAAACTAATGTTGACCAGTAACAAATTAGTCGGAGTCCGGAGTCTTTTGAATTTACAGTAGAGTATTAAAACAACCACGTTATTACAAAAGCCGAATACTCCAATAGTCCCGATGGTAAAAGCGAGAAGTTTGTAAGTGCCAACAGCAAAGATGTAATTCTCCGCACTTCTCTCGGCTCTGCTTTCGTTGAACGGATTCATCGCGCGGACACAAACTTGGTTTCCAGCATTGTGCTGCGCGCGCGTCCAGGGCACGAGAGGCTGTGGGCTCCCCGCGCGCCGCTCATTCAAACCAGGCAGACTGTTTGGAGAAAAGTGGGTCAATGTACCGACGTCAAGGCGGAGTCAGCGGAAACGGTGTGCCGCCGGAAGCACTGTCAAAGTAAACACGCTTCTGTTCGACATATTTGGCGACGAGTATATATCTTTGAAAAAACTAAGCAAAGCAAAACACCACGAATATTTACGGACAGCTTTTCCTATATAACCTCTTAATATAGTGAAACAGTCAAATAATACGATATTTACGGTGCTGGCACTCTATGTTGAATACGCTAAGCGCTGCTATTTTATTTTGAAATGAAAATGTCCTAATAATCTCTGGTCTCTGATATGACTCTCTGTAGGTAAACTGATGGTAAAGGTATTTAAATACATTTTAAATTAATTAATTGAAGCCAAGTCGCCATTTCTTATACAGCACAGTTAAATAAACAGCCAACGTGCTTTCTAGTAAAAGTATATTATATAGAAGTCCTTCTATATGTCCAGTAAATTATGGGAACTAAACTAATTACTTTAAATATTAAGGTTAAGACCGTACAGTATTATTAATTATGGAGACTAACCTAATAAATTAAGGCTAAGACCCTATAGTGTGATTAATTATAGAGATTAACCTGACTAATTTAGAACTAAAGTCATGACCCTACAAAAAATATACATCTAACAAATCCAAGGAAAACCTGGATCCCCTACAAGCAAGCTATGTGATCCATTTTCATTTTTAATTGTTCTTTATTTATATTTGCAGTGGTGGTGAGTAACAACTCCTTTTTAACAGGTAGAAACCTGCAGCAGAACCAGGCTCAGGGCCATTTGTCTAAACCAGTTGGGCTAATGGTAAAAGAAGAGAGAAAAGGATAGCAGAGAGATAAAAAAAAATAAATAAATAAATAAACCAAAGATCATGAAAAATGGACTAATTAATGGGACAAGTAGACTGCAGATCCAAACTGTGCAGTTTCAGAGGCAGAATTACTTAAAGAGAGGTACAGAGAGGACAAAGCACAAACTACAAGAGAGAGAAGACACAAAGTTAATAACATGCAGTCACATTAGAAATGCATGGAGAATTCAGCAGACAGGAACATTTCTTATAGGCACATATTTTAGACTTTATTTTTGCTTTATATGATTTTTTATTATTTTTGTCCTCAGAATGTGAACTGTTATCACAGTGTGCTTTTTAACCATTTAAAAACAAACTTGTTTACATGTGCATATGGTTGCAGGTGAGCCGGTGTGCTCGGCATGCAGCAAATGATAATGGGTGGGTGAAGATAGAAGCAGTAGATCCACACATTCTCAAAGAAACAACAGTGTAGAGTTATATCTAAACCATTTTCAAAGGGATTATTAAAACAAAGCAAACATTCTGAATATGTAACGTTGACCTACAGAGGTGAGTCTTTAGGGGTTTAATCAATTACCATATGAGGGCTTTAAATATATTTCTGACTTTGAGCTGGAGGACTGTTATGTACACTTAGAATCCAATTAAAATTCCCATTCATTATGCCACACATGTTAATTACACTCATAACACATCATGCAGAAACAATTCTTTTTTCACAGTCTTGTGTTCTTTTTTTTTTTTTTTTTTTTACCAACGGCTCAGGTGACAGCATGTTTCTAACACCTCAGCTTCTCTCTGTACCCTTACAGGCCACATCTGTTCATGCTCTTTCCTGTGTGGAAGAGAGCAGTTGTGACCTATAACTATTTTTATTACAGTGGTAAACCTTGTTCAATCTTGCAGGGAAGCCACAAGATTGATAGGAAATTATGGGCTATATTTTTTTGCATTAGGAGTCTCTTTGGAGAAGCCTAGCAGTGGTCAAGTGACCTCTGAACTTCTCAGAGCTGCAGTTTGTATGGTGATTGTGTGTGTGTGTGTGTGTGTGTGTGTGTGTGTGTGTGTGTGTGTACGTCCTGTGACATTTCGAGGTGCTCTTCCTCCAGCCATTTTCTCTCTTTTGTCCACAGAGAAATGTCACTGTGTTCAAACGCTGGATTCCCACAGCGACGTTGTATGTGTCTGACCTCATTTTCTCCATGCCTACAGGTTGATTCAAAATAGCAGATCTCTCTCGAATAGCACAAGAGATGAGAGTCTGCGCTGGGGAATGTGCATGGATCTCAAAGAATGTATTAATTATGCTGCAGTTCACCCACTGACTCAGTCCTGTGCTGTTCATTCATAGTTTGAAGGTTTTTCATTCATGGTATAGAAAAAACTTTATACTCTCGCTGACATATCCTCAGATTTATGTCTGCAGTCAGACGCTGTAATAAAATGTGTTCTCCCTTTTCCGCCAAGGGCGTTGTGAAAGGGAACTGAAAGTGTTGGAGGTGATTATTTCCCTGGAATATATTGACACACATCACATCTGTTTCCATGATTAACATTGATCTGTATCTTTGTAAAGACTGTTGCAAAGGAACAGCAGTGTAATTATGGTGTTATACAGGGAATCAGTAATCCATAGATACATTATTCACACGAGCACACTTAAAAAATAAATAGCAAAATGCAATTAATAAATAGGTCAGCAGAATTTAAATATCCTCGGGATGATAGCTGTTTTACAACACGTCCTTCACGTCTGCGGAGGCGTCACTCCGTTATGTTTCCTTGAACCAAATTAGCCACTTTTCCTGCTGACATAATCTACCTAAGTATTTAAAGACAGATCCTTCCTTTTCAGTTTCCTGTTCTGCCTTTTATCTCTGGTCAGAGCTTCAGGAACTGGGTCAAGCTTTCAATCAAAGCATTTCTCCCAGTAATTCTGTCTGTCCATCTCTCTCCCCCCCAGTTGCTTGTCTCTCGCTCAATTTAATAAGGGGCCATGAACATAATAGGTTTTATTGAGTGGCGTGTTATTAAAGGTAATCTCTGAGCATATGAGTCTTCACTGTTTAGAAAAGCACATCTGCTTGCATACACATAACCATCCAATGCCCCCTTGAGATGCAATTATTGTAGCATTACACTCACTGTACTGGGAATTATTTCTTTAATGAATTTTTAAGCAGCCTTTCACTGTCACTAACATTAGCACTTCAGACACTACAAAAGTCTGGTCTGTCAGTTCTGCTACCACTCTCTATCAGTAACCTTATATCTGTGATGCTCTCCAGCCATGAGGCGGTGCTTCAAGGACTAAATACTCTCCTGTGTCTTGTGAATGAAGCGGTGCGGAGCTCCAAAGCAGAGAGGTGATATTCAGGCTCTGTCAGTTTATTCAATCATGCAACAACTTTTATATGTGACGACACGGCTGCATGCAAAAACAAAGGTGTTCAGTTTTGACCTTTTTGTTTTTGCATTCTGGTGGAGTGACAATTAAAATTGTAAATTAAAAGTGCAGCCCTTATCTGAAATGGACTGTAGCAGCGAGAGCCAGAACAAGGGAGTGCATAATTTCTGAGCTGCCATAGAGATCAGTGCAGCTTGTCAAACACAGACTACAGGCTTATTCCCTTTCTTGCCAAGAGTTTAAAGAGAAAATTGACACCAGTCGTTTGTTTGTGTGCTAAATATGAATCAGTCAGGAAGGGGTTTGGCTTAGGATTGTCATTGTGTATTTAAATTGGACCCAGGAGCTGAACTCAGAAACAACAGCTTTATTAATTAAAGGTAGAACAGGCAGTAGAGGATTGTTGGAAGTCTTCTTCTTGCTCAGACTGGGTTGAGGCGAGACAGCGGGCAGATTTAGCATGGAAGCAGGCTGAGACACAGAGGTTGGTTGGTTCGTTGTGAGGTATGAGATTTGGTTGGTAATGGCAGAGCAGGTTGGCTTGTCCTGGCATGGCGGATGCAAATAAGGAAGGCAGTCTGAGTTACTTGCAGATGAAGTCACACAGTGAGTAGACCTGGAGCATAAAGATAGCAGAGACTTTCCTACTGTACTGTTTGTGGCTGAGTCTAATGAGTGCATCTAATGGGCCCTATTTAAATTGCCTCAGAGGAGTCAGCAGCTGTAGTCAATTGTAATCACTCAGGAGAAGTTAAAGGGCCATGCCACTAAGAAAATTTGATTAACATGGCTTTCTACATCACCAAAACTGATAATTCAGGTTGCTGTGTGTGTTTTGACCCAGCAGATTTTTGTCATACTTCCAGAAGACGTTTTATAAATGCATAAAAGCACCAAAATCCATGTTTTTTTTGTGTGACAAAGACACATAGGTTTCAGTGATTCCATCATAGAAAATTAGGAGTCATTGGAAACTCAAGACTGCCATGATATACATGGTCTTTACACGTGTATGAAAACTTTAGTTGGTTATTGTAACTTAACTCCGGTAGTGTTTTGGCTTTAGCGTTAGTGCCATGTTGGCAAACCGCACGATGTGGTGGAGATTGGAGGGAAGAGCCAGGCAGACATACTGAAAGGTGGAGATTGGTGGATAAGTCTCAGGTGTACAGGTAATCAGGCAGTCAAGGCAGACATACACACACAGACGAGAGACACAATAAAGGGTAGATACAATAGAAGCAAAGTCGAAAGGGAGGAGGCAAGACACTGGGGAGGCTTGACGGACTGCTAAGACGTGCAAGTCAAAGACAACATGATTGATAGAGTTGGCAAAAGTAAAATAGCTTTCAGTGGCCTTGCTGGCTTAAATACAAGAAAGAACATAACTGACCTTGCTCAATAACACAAAGGATTTTATTGTATAAATGCAAATTCACAATCACCACCACACTTCATCCACCCACCAGCTATATCCACTTTATCCTGTGGAGGGTTGCAGGGGGGCTGGTGTCCATCCCAGCTGACATTAGGTGAGAGTACACCCTGGAAACTTCACCAGTCCATCACGGGTCTCACACAAAAAGACAAACAACGAAGCACATTCACACCTGCAGCTGATTTAGAATCACCAATTAACCTACAGACACAGGGTGACGTGCAAACTCCACACAGAAATGTCCCAGCCGACCAGTAGGTTTCAACACAGTATTCTTGCTGTGAGGTGACTCAGCCAACAACTGCACCACTCTGCTGCCCCCTTTTAAGCTTTAAATAGGTGAAATTAGAAGTTAGAAAAGTGCTACTTTTGTTTTTGCAATATCTTTGTAAAGATACTGCAAATCTTTTGTTTTTGCAGAGATTAGTGGATCATATGTATATTAAAGGCCCTTTAAAGGCATTTACAAACTCTCTCCCAACCATTGAAAAAAGACAAAGAATGTTTTCACTCTGAATATATGCCACTATCATATTTGATTATGTAATGAATGTTTTCAATTTATTTTCCCCCCAGAAAATGTGTTGTCATTTCAAAGCTATTCACCATGCTTCTTTGATGTTTGAGTTATTGAACAGAGGAATGCAAAATCAGACAGAAAACCACTGAGGCTAATGAGCTGGCTGCTTTGAAAAAAGAAAATCCTTCACCTTAATTTAGTTTTGAGAAATTACTATTTCAATAATGTGAAAAAAAGAAAAGATATGAAAAAAAGAAATCTAAAAGTGCCGTTTATAAGAGAAACAAACTAGGGCTTAAAGCTTTGTCTTTCAAAATGTTGTATCTACGATGAATATGCCTGCAAACACTTTTTACATTATTTCAAAGTAAGCCAGTTTTCAAATGATCCATTACAGTCATAACAAAGTTATGTGAGTCCAGCAAATGACCTCCACTGGCTCCACTCCCAATGCCCAGAGAAATAATAGCATAGCAGAAGACACAGTTCAGTACCACTGTAATTAAAAGACAACAAAGTTCATTTTTAATTATTCATTTCCTATTACCATTTTTTCAAATTAAAACTCCACAACATGGTTAAAGCCACAATCTGTGTTTGCTGCCTTGCAGGTTGTAGCAGCCTGGAACCAAGTGTGTGTTCTCATTTCACTCTGTTGATAAGAAGCCGACGGAGGAAAACTTGAATATGTGTGAACTTTAAAGGTTCTGGCAGGTATATTTTTAAACTTTAGTCTGAGCCCGGCTCACTGTTTCCCCCTGCTTCTACCCTTTATACTACAATAAGCAAACCGCTTAAGCTTCAATATCAAGCTTAAACAGATATGAGAGTGATATCAAATCTTCTCATCTATCTCACAGCGAGATGTGTATTTTCCAATACTTGAACTATTTCTTTTTGACGCTCCAAAATACATAGGTTTGGGATTATATATGCTCATTTCAGTGCTCATCAAATCAAACAAATAATGATTTACAGACACCACTAGCTGGCTGTGATGACCCAGATGACCCACTTCAAATGTCCTTGACATGCCACTGATTTCCCTCTGATTCTAGACAGAGCTGTTACATGTGAACTGGCTCTGTAGGAACTTCCTGACTTACATTCAGACCACATTAATTGCTGTAACAGCTGGCGTCTGCCTTTTTTTTTCAATAGCAGGAATAAAGCATGTGCCCCAAACCAGCTACTCTCACATGGCTGTGTGCCATATCATCCCTGCTCTCTGAGGGATTAACGGAGGAGAGAATGTGAACCTGGAAGTAGTAGACAGGGGATGGAGCAGCTGTAATGCACTGCTGTATGTAGCACACGTAAAAGAATGCCTGCTTTTAGCTTTTCACGTCTGTTTTCACCATTTTGCAGCAGCTAAAATAATGTGCATTTTCTGGCTTACTGCTAGATTTAGGCTGTTTAATTCTATGCAGCTGAAAAATGTATTCTTAAAATGTAAGAGAATATTGCTCTCTGGACAGCGACTGTGATTGAGACATTTATTGTTACGTATCATTCCACTGCGCTGTCGCTGCAAAGCGTCTTTGAAAATTTGCCAAAGGAGCTTTCCTGTCAGTCTGAATAAAACAGTGTGAATGTTGTGAGAGTCCTGTAGCTTCTTTCTCTTTGACACATAAAAGATGCATCCAAGGTTATTTCAGTGAAACATAAAATATGGATGGAAACAAAATCTAAATGGATGTTGCATCAACCAGAGAACAATCTCTTAATTTCCATATTTCCTATGATGAGAGAAGAATAGAGGTGAATATTGGCACATGTAAATGATGTGCTTGTGTGAATGGTTAGACTGTGGTGATGCAATGTTTGGAATTTGCCTCTACATTTTTTTAATTGCTTTGTTTTAATGTTTCACGAGACCTAAGTCAAATTGCATGTGCAGCTACAAGGGCAGCAAGAATTAAACTCTAATCACAGTGAGTCACAGGCTGGTGGCCCAATTCTGCCCCCGCAAAAAGCAACTTAATTATAGAGAGCAATCATGTCGGCTGAATTCAAGAAATAATCTTTTAAAGGGATTCAGAGGAGCAGACTCCAGATTAACATGCTAACCTTTGTGCTGCATCTTTATTGAGTTATGAATAATTCATTACAGTAAACCATATCTTGCTTTCACAGTAATTGGATAAGAAAGTTGTGTGCGCCTGTGTGAATAAGCATTACATCGGAGCTAAAGTGTCAGAAATGTAAACTAAAACATGCCATAGTGAGACATATAAGGTTATCATTGACTCCAAGGTCTACAATTCTCAGAGCTGCAGAGGACCAGTGAAAGTATTCTTAGATGCTGTGGATCTATTTTCCACCCCTGGGGGTTTGTCTCTTCAGAAGAGGCATGGAGCCAAGAGGGTTTTGTTGCCAGACTGGTGTCTGGTATTACGCCATGTGTGTCCGAGCCTGGTCAGCGTCATGGAGAGCAGGCAGAAGGGTACTAAGGTAATCTCTGATATGTTGCACATTTGAAACAGCATTAATCTACTTTTAAAAAAAAAAAAAATAAATAACTGATCTAATAACTCTGTGTAATGTGAAATGAGTGCCCTGAAGCAATTAGCTTATGAAATTATTACCCATTTCTGCAGTTCACACACTTTAGTTTCCTTATAGACTATGCATATAAAAGATGGATGTAGCCCCTGGGTCTAAAAAGTGAAGCCAATGTGAAAGTAACCTAACATGCATTCTTTCTAGCTGACAGCAGGGGGCGACTCCTCTGGTTGCAAAAAGAAATATGATCATATAGAAGTCTATAAGGAAATGATCTGCTTTTCACGTATTTGTTACCTCAGTAAACATTTTTCTAACGAGTTTATGGTCTCAATTGCTAGTTTCAAGACTTTTTGTATACAGCATTCTGTTCATTCTGTAAATAAAGGTGCAGTTTAGAAGAAAATAGATGATAAAGCACAGTATTTTATAGGATGTGGTTCCCTTGAGAGTGTCAGGTTGCTACTGTATTGGTGTGTATAGTGTCTTGGAGTTCTTAGTCAGGTCCACCCCATGCTTTTTAAGTATGTTTCAAAAACAAGATGATAATGGCCAAATCTTGAGGTTTCGAGTCCGCATCCCAACTAGTGACATCATGGTGGCTACATCAATCTTTTTATACTGCCAAAGCCTTAAAGTAATGTTTAAGGCAATTGTTTTTTGTTTTCCATCACACCAACAGCAGATAGACAAAGTGGAGCATTGACCAACTTAAATGTGGAGTCTGTAATTCTGGAGAAAGATTGTTGATATTTGCCTCATGAATATAGTCTCCTTCTCCCTGTCCTGTCCATGAGACATAGACTATATAAACGAACCCTCCGTATTGTCACCAATAGGTTTGTGTTGAATCTCAGTGTGGTTGCTCCAGCTGTCACAATCTTTGCAGTGATCCTAACCTTACAAATGTCTCTGGGCCATGGACTGTGCTGTGACAGTACCAACCTGTCACTCAAAGCAACCATGCTCTTATTTATGCATAACTTTCAGCCTTGAAATATTGTAAATGAGTGATATAAAAATTCATCCCCTTGGAAATCATGAACTAGGATATTAGCTATAAAGGCCATTTTTAGTATCAGGCTGTAAACATGTTTATTCCTGCTGTGAAGATGGACATTTTACCATGTGGGTCTATGGGTGGGCTGCACGGTGGCTCAGTGGGTAGCACCATCGCCTCACAGCTAGAAGATCCCCGGTTCGCGTCCCGGTTAGGACGCCTGGGATCTTTCTGTGTGGAGCTTGCATGTTCTCCCTGTGCAGCGTGGGTTTTCACCGGTTCCGGCTTCCTCTCACAGTCCAAAAACATGCTGAGGTTAATTGACTACTCTAAATTGTCCGTAGGTGTGAATGAGAGTGTGCTTGCTTGTTTGTCCTGTGTGTGGCCCTGCAATGGACTGGCGACCTGTCCAGGGTGTCCCCTGCCTTCGCCCTAAGTCAGCTGGGATAGGCTCCAGCCCCCCCGCGACCCTGCAGAGGATTAAGCGGTGTACAGATAATGGATGGATGGATGGATGGTCTATGGGTATTGACTTACTTCTGGAGCAGCCTCATGTGGCCATTCAAAGAACCTCAGTATGAGTATTAAGTATAAATATACAGAGGACACATAGGAATAGCGTGTATGTTTTTTGTTTGTTTTTCATTTAGAAAGCCAAAGCTGTGCACCAACACAATATAGACACAAACAGAACAAACAATTAGGGGGCCGTTTGGAAATATTTGCTTAATTTGACAATAATGTACTGGATTAAAATGCCAGATGTTTCCCTCAGGAGTTGGTGGCCACCCAAACAGAATTAAAATGGGAACTTGCATTTGTCTGTTGGCCAAAAAAATGACGTCACATTTATGGCAGCATGACTGTTTGTCTGTCATATGTGTAACTAGGGAATGGTTTGCAAATATGTGTTAATTCATAGTTGTATTTTCAGTGTTTTCTACTACCACCAAATGACCCAAAACAAACTAAAATTAATTAATGCACATTTAACATGAAAAAAAATACAAAATGGTGATATACAGTTCATCTTGATATCATAAAAGCTTTAAAAGAAATTAACAAACTTCTATGAAATAAAGAACCTGCACTCTTACTACCTATTATAAAATGCTAAACATACTTTTGTTTAATATAAGGCATAAATAAGCATGGTAAACTGAGAAAATACATCTGCTGATGCCTCTGGACACATCATCAGTGATTATCCTGGAATCATTGGGTGTTTTGGGTCTTTCATCATCATACACCCTCATCCAGGTGACCCAGTCGGGGCTGATCAGACCCCGGCTTGTGCCCAGATGGCAAACTAGCTACCATGGCTCCATGGTTCTCCTCTCTTGAGCTACAACCATCTTGAGCCCCTCTCCTCGATTTGGTGGCACTGCGGATGGCTCTCCTCCTTCTCTCTCCCTCAATGCCTAGGTTACTGAAGGCTCTGGCCAAAGAACGGTCCACGAAACATCTGCATCCCACCTCCACTGGGAAGTAGCTCGCTCTCCATCCAGCCTGTTGACACTCGCTGACCAGTCCTGCGTACTTGGAGAGCTTCGTCTCAAAGGCTTCTTCCAGGCGGTCTTCCCATGGGACTGTCAGCTCCAGCAGCACGGCTTGCTTGGTAGTCTCAGACACAAGGACAATGTCTGGATGCAGGGTGGTAACAGCGATATGGCTCGGGAACTTCAGCTGCCCCTCGAGGTCCACCAGCAGCTGCCAGTCTCTTGCGTAGGTCAGGATGCCTGTAGGTGTTTTTCTAGCAGGAATCGCCTGCTCCCCACCTCTGACAAAAGCAATGGTTTTCTTGGAGGGACCGAACTGCTTTGCCCACTCAAGTCTAGCACTGATGGCTTCAACGATGGTCTTAAGGACTTGGTCATGCCTTCACGTCCTTCTCCAAGTGCCGTAGTGCAGCAGCTGAGGATGTGTTCTAGGGTTCCTTGCTTGGAACACATTGGGCATGCAGAATAATCAGGTTAAAACAATCCTAATCAGTACTGTAAAAATGCTTTATAATCGATGGGCCTTGGTCTACAGTATGTATGCCAGAGGTTGTTTGTTTGGTTGTTCACCCATGTTTATGTAGGTGACACAGTTTCTGTGTTTACATCCTCGGCTTTTTCCCCCAGCTTCATGTTATGTGCTTTCAGTGGCCTTGAGATACATGTGTTTTTCTAAGTGCTGGAATAGATTTTACTTGTTTTTCTTTTCCACACACTCGTGACCTACACTTCTCTTCACAGATGCAGTTTGAGGCTGTAATGTCTGCGCATCAGCTCTTGCTTTTGTGCATGTCTCTCTCTTCTGCTGATCTCTCTTTTGTGCACCGTCTCTCTCACCCTCCCCTCTCTGCTCAGAGTGTTGTTTTTTTCACCTTTATCTCCATGTGTGACTGATGTCTCGGGTGTTTTTTTTTAGTGCAATACTGCAAAAGGTTTGAATTCAATACAGAATGAAGCCTCCCGCACAAATGCAGATGCTGACTGACTCACGTACCGGTGCACACCAAAAGTGTCATAGATTTAGCTTTATCTTCGCTATTAGTTTTTGCAGATGCTGTTTTCATACACTGTGCCCGAGGCCATTCAAAGCATTCACCACACAGTCACGCAGTGGGACCTGCCAGTGTCGGCTGTCTATTTTCTGCTCAACTCAATCAGTCTGTGTCCTCACCTCACCATCGGGTAATCTCAAGCAAGTCAGGTCATGTTGTCTCAAATCTGCCAGAAGAATAACAGTGCTTGTATTTCTCTCTAGCTAACTTCTCTGCAGTGGTCATCATTGTGTAACTAACATCTTTGCCAACAACGTCTCCTCACCTCACTTTTAAAACATGCACTGCAAGCAACCCCAACTGTCACCATAGATGTCCTTTGCTGTCACGCTGAGAAATGGTGATTCATAAGCAACTGGTGGTCGTCGTCACATTAATTGGACTGATGTTCAAAACACACACAGGCACATTATTATAATAAGGTTCTCTTTAGGACTTGATTTACAAAAATGCAAAAGTGCTGCTGGAGGGTGGGTGATCAAAAATCTAAACTCTGTACTGAGACTCTGCAGGAAGCTCCCCTGAGAAATGATGATTATTTAAAACCAATTGTCTGTAATTTCACAATTGATTTGCATGAATAATGTCAATTTGAATTACTTTCTGTCCTGCAGGTCAGGAAATCGCATCATCCCAGCCATTATGTCAGATTTGTATCCGACGCCCTTCCGGCAGCATCCAGTTTCACCCTGCTGGAGGTGGAAACATGAATTTAGCAGCACATAAATTAACGTTAATCTACAGGAAACATTGGGGGAAAAGCGTGTTATACTAAGCTATTGCACAAAGTCTTTACTCAATTAGCTTATAATTATGATGGGACAAGCCTTCAGTCTGAATGGCTGCTTTTAGTCCAACAGCATCTCTGCTACACTTTGGCTTCAGCATTAAACAGTTACTTTAGATGCACACAATAACTAGAACTGAGGAAGGAACCAGTCATCCAGTAATGTGCATTTTATTAAATCACATCTATTTTGCATTGCTTATAATATAAAAGGCTGAAGAAATCATTTGACATTTTGGCAAATACAATGATTCGCTTGGTGAAATCTGCCTCCTGGTATGAACGTCAGGTTCTATTTAAAACTGAATTCAGACTCATTTAAATTTAATCAGCACTTTCCTTTCTTTAATTCACACACGATTAGAGTACAAAGTGAGATACAGAAAGTGTTAATTGGTAAAAAATTTAAATGAGTTAGTAAATAGAGTTTGGGAAAAAAACTTCCAACAGAGTCAGACTTGCTGTTTCAATCTGCTGCCAGTTTTAATGCTAAGCTAAGCTAACCTCTACCAGGCTCTGGCTTCATATGTAAAAACATAGGATACTGTCATGTTTTAACTTCTTTTGCACTGTACTATCTTAACAGGACTCTACCTCTTGACTCACACGTTGCAAACAGTACAAACCCTGCCGTCGCTGATTATGTTGCCTTCATTCGGCTGATTAATTCCCACTGTAAACAAGATTTTTAAGTCTAATTGAGGTCAAAGGCTGTACGGATGCTCTAGTCAACATGTTTCCTACATGTTTTCTGAAGAAAAGACTCAATCCCACCTCTTTCTTCCGTCACAGCTGATCATCATCTGATTAATTACAAAAAATATAAAAAATAATTACTCAGAATATTTGTTAGACATCAGTTCATAATGTAAAAGTAAGAATTTACATAATCACCCTTAGTAAACCAAAAAACGTGTCTCTAACAGGTACTGATCTTCCCACTGAGTTTGGCCTGTACGCTGTGTTCTGATGAGCAGCACCGCTGGCTGGTTATCCAGTACAGCTTGATCTAAGAATCACTGTGTCACATGCTTATTGGTTTGGCAGTTCTTGTGACTTGATCACAGTGTCTTAGGGGAAAAAAACACTGACATCTGGACTTTTTGTTCTGCTATTTGGACAAAATATTCCACATTTTCTGACTTCCTCCTGCTGCCTGCTTCTCTATCTCAACAACCTCCCTCCGTAGTTTCACCTCCTGCTTCAGCTTTGGCCTGTGGTGTTGGCTGTGTGACAAACCAGATTAGGCAGATGAGACACCGCACTTCTCTCCGAGGACACACTGCTCTCCCTGATTGACACGTTCACACAAAAGCCAAGCTGGTTTTAATCTTCTTCTCGGCACTTTCTTCTGTTTTTTCTCGGCGCAAATGAATGCTCAGTCCGCTCGTAGATAAACAGCAGGAAATGTACAGTATACGAATGTTCTTTTCTTACAGGAGACTCGTTGTCTTGTGGTTCTGTTGTGTTTCTGTTCATACTTGGTGAATAATTGCTTCAGTGTGCACTACACCCTATTCTGTGTGCAGTGAAAGCTAATAGGTCCTCCAGATAAATAACAGCATGCATTAAATATGTGATAAGCAGTCAGCAGTGGTGTGCTGAATGGCACATCAGGGGGAACAATGAGGAAGAGGCACGAGCGTATTGCTGGCAACAATAAAATGAGAATATATTTTAGCCAATAGTTTTTCTATGCAATTGCATTCACAGATCTGTGAGTGTGCCATGGGAGCCCAGTATTTACATGCTGCAGCAGCAACATAGTATCCACTCATACAGACAAGTGAGTGGGCGATTGCTAAGACAGCTTTGTCTTATTTCCTAGTCACATCTTCTTCTCCACATCTCCAGCTCTGGTTAACATGTCCCATTGGGATGCTGATTTTCACTCATTTAAACATGTTAAAATAGTTTTAATAGGTAGTGTAAATTTCGATTACTTTTGTCACCCTTTTGCAGGCTTCTCCAAATGTAAAGTTAAGTTACACTATATTGCCAAAAGTATTGGGACATCTGCCTTTACACGCACATAAACTTTTATGACATCCCATTCTTAATCTGCAGTGTTTACTGTAATATGGAGTTGGCCCACCCTTTGCAGCAATAACAGCCTCAACTATTCTTTGAAGGCTTTCCACAAGGTTTAGGAGTGTGTTTATAGGAATCTTTGACCATCTTCCAGAAGTGCATTTGTGAGGTCAGGCACTGTTGTTGGACCAGAAGGCCTGGCTCTCAGTCTCCACTCTAATTCATCCCAAAGGTGTTCTATCGGGTTGAGGTCAGGACTCTATGCAGGCCAGTCGTGTGCAGTCATGTTGGAACAGGAAGGGGCCATCCCCAAACTGTTCCCACAAAGTTGGGAGCATGAAATTGTCCAAAATGTCTTGCTATGCTGAAGCATTAAGAGTTCCTTTCACTGGAACTAAGCGGCCAAGCCCAACCCCTGAAAAACACCCCCACACCAAAACCCCCACGTCACCAAACTTTACACTTGGCACAATGCAGACAGGGAAGCACCGTTCTCCTGGTAACCACCAAACTCAGACTCGTCCATCGGATTGCCAGACAGAGAAGCGTGATTGGTCACTCCAGAGAACACGTCTCCACTGCTCTAGAGTCCAGTGGTGGCGTGCTTTACATCACTGCATCCCACGCTTTGCATTGCACTTGGTGATGTAAGGCTTGGATGCAGCTGCTCAGCCATGTAAACGTGGCCTACCACTTCGTGGCTGAGTTGCTGTTGTTCTCAATTGCTTCCACTTTGTTATAATACCACTAACAGTTGACTGTGGAAAATTTAGTGTTGAGGAAATTTCACGAATGGATTTATTGCACAGGTGGCAACCTATCACGGTACCACGCCTCTCTTCACTGAGCTCCTGAGAGCGACCCATTCTTTCAGAAATGTTTGTAGAAGCAGTCTGCATGCCTAGGTGCTTGATTTTATACACCTGTGGCCATGGAAGTGATTGGAACATCTGAATTCAATTATTTCGAGGGGTGTCCCAATACTTTTGGTAATATAGTGTATATTCCAGTGAATCAACTTCTCCTCTCCTCCATTGACGGATCACTGAGTTCAGTATGTTCAGCCCAACACTCAGTCCCAGAACACTCATAACCATCAAACCTAATTTCATTTCAATTTATTATGACTTCGTTGACACATTTTGTCCTTCCATAATTATTATTTTGCCATAGCTGTGATTACAAACAGTATACCTATTCATAACTGAAGGTCCTTCAAAAGACTTACAGGAAAACAAACATTGTTTCTGTAACTGCAGATTTTTACTGATAAAACTGGAGGCGTGCTATGAATTTGCCAAGTGGTTGTTGTGTTGAGACCAGCATGTTGTTAATGGCCTGAAAAATTAAAATAATTTAATGAAAGAGGCACAATTTACAACATTAAATAAGAGATTTAATGACGAGTTTACTCAAGTGTTTTACTACAGCTTTATCATTATTATGATGTTGTTAAAATGCACATTAGCACTTTAGAGCTTTTTTTCCACCATGGGAGTAAAGTAACAATTGCATATTCAGTCAAAGAGGTTGCTACTAGCTACAACTGATAAGCACTGCTATCCTTTTTGCTCAAATAGAAACTATTTAAAAATAATATTTACATATTGATGTTTTTATAGCATGCTTGACACAAAAAAAAAGCAAAAAAAGAGAAAGCAATCAAGCTAGAAAACCAAAAAGCCAATACTAACCCAATGTGTAAATA
>OMNN01009131.1:21554-43905 GCA_900302755.1 Chromis chromis
CTTTTAATGTGTAAATACTATAAATAATATTTGACTATAAAATATTTATTTTCATATTTAAAGGGCACTAGCAAAACACATAGCTTTAGCTAGAAACCTCCCCCTGTTTTTATTTTTGGTGGATATGAAGGGAGTGATAATTAATCAATTTTATGGGCAGTAAAGCCCAGGACTGTTCTCCTCCTGCCTGCACCTGCAATAAACAGTTCCATTGATTTAGTGTCCCACAGGAAAACACTTAATTTTACTAAGTCGTATTTATAAAGAGATCCATATCTGTGAATACAGCAAAATTACAATTACATTCCTAAAAAATTGTTATTTTTGGAAAGTAAGTACATTTTTCATAGTGCTTTGTTTGTGAAGGAGGGCTGACTGTGACCTGAGAACAGAGCCGGTGTCACCTTGACCGAGAGGTAGCAGATTTGTGCCTGTTATATATATCAGCACTTTGCACATTTGTTGCAGTAAAGTCTAATTCTTTTCCATCTATGTCAGTGATAACTGGGGAACGTATCTACATGTCAGCTTTGCCTTGCTTTGCTTTGGTAATGTAAAAACCTGCTTTAACCTTCTCTTCAACTGTATTCGTTGACTCCATCCTCGTGGTTGCAATGTTCGTTTTTTCGCCCACAGCAAAGTTAAAACATCCTGCTCCCTCGAGTTTGTGTTGGGTCCCGCAGGACCTGCAGGATCCCAATCCCAATGCAGTCCTCTGCAGTGACAGCTAAGGTCAAAAATATATTCAATACGCAGAGGCAACTCCCAGGGTACTGTTGAACACCAGAAGTTGCCCATAATATTGGTATGTTTACTACAGTCCTTGGGTTAGGGATACTATAGCCAATTTTTTTAAACTTACTTTCTAGCGTCTTGGAAGGACTGATTATTTTTATTTTTGCTCATTTTCAGCTACACAACATGACCAAAGACATCCACACATGAATATTTTATTTTGAATAATGGTCTTTGATTAGTGTGGCAACATTACACAGATCAGTCTGACCACTGAACACACCGAGACCCAATATTAACCCTTCATTTGACTCCTGGTACGATAGCAAGCTGACCTCCAAATTATCAGAGTAATAGCTCTGGGATTAGTAACTGAAACAGAATCCCTGAATTTCACATTTTAATCCACAGTATTACTTGTTACTTTATATGGGATGGCATTACTGCTCAACACTCTTTGTTGAACCAGTCTTGACCTTGAAGTGGTGTGTAATACATATTGTATTCACACAAAATACAGACTTTGTTTATTAGCCAGTCACAGATGTGTACTGAACAAAACGGCAATAATAAAAAATACAAATTTATACCAAAACCACAAAACTTTTCCTCAGTTTATTACTAGAAAGCCAGACAAACACATTTTCATTACCATATAAACTTGATTATATTATTTCACTCAAGTTACAAGATCTTGTTAGTCCAACGTTACTGGCATGATCAGACAGACATGAGCAGATGGTATTTTTTTACAGCAGTTTTCACTGTTCTTCTAGTAGTAAAATCACACTGTATTGTCAGGAGCTGTAAGACAAAAGGTCACAGCAGACGAGATGAGAGACAGCAGAGCACTGGGACTGCACAATCCAGGATTAGCGTGTGTCATTGTGGGATAATACGGCAACTCTGTATTTTATTTTCAAGTGGAACTGCAGGGAGAGAAGGAAGCAGAGCACTGAAAGTCACGGTGACAGTGGAAGTGATGCACTGGACCTTTAAAAGTCAGGTAAATGTCATACGGGGACAGGACAGGTATTGACACAGGAGCTAAACACACAACATGATATAGCTTTTATCGATGTTTAAGTGTGAATGTTGTGTCTATACTCAGTATCAACATGTAGCACGTCTGATGAGAGATATCTGTGGTTGATTTTCTGGCCCTGTGGACTGATTGGTGTCATGAAGTTACTTTATGAAGCTTTGAACAGACACCAGAGCAAAAATGTAACCCTATACGAGAGATGAATTACAGAACGGGGATACCCTGAGGCCTCTGTTACAGTACAGTAAATTCACCTCTTACAGCCAGAACACAGCAGTCTGCTATTTGATAGGACAGTGTTGCTCCTGTGGTGAAGCTGATGACAGACGATGAAAAGAAGTCAGGCCTCAGACTTCCAATCGCACTCTGCAGACCCCTGCAGTGTCGGAAACTTATAGACAGCTGGGGGTGAAACCAGATAACGTGGTCGGAGGAGGCTGACGGTTCAGAGGCCATCCGATCCTCTCAGAGTCACTCTCACTGTCCAGCTAATCTCCTCATAGTGAGAACAGACTTGTGGTGATGTCCTGGGCAGGCTTAGGGTGGATGAAGGTCAGGTGGAGGGTTGTTTGTGGCTGCAGAGCACATCAACGGAGTGTTCTTTTAAAACCACAAGTGCAAACGTTTACTGTAACTAATTACTAAAAGTAATTTAATGGATGATGGGAGATCTGAAGGCTTAAATTAACTGTAAGAAAAGGGTCAAACGACTTCTCTGGCAACATTTAATTGATTTTGAAAACGTTCATTTCCACAGACTGAGATAATCTCACTGTAAATATGACCTCTCTGTAATGACTCACGCTCTCGTTTTGCATGAATTAATAGCAGCGATTTGAAAGTCAGAACAAGTCAGACGGACAAACTACGCACCGGTGTTGAGTGAATTGCTTCCATCAGTGGAGCCCACACACTGCGATATCTCTTACCTCCATCTGTTCCAGGTGGGTGCACATGAGACGTTCGATTGGGATTTCAGGAAGGTACAGAAACGCTGTCACTGCACAATCACTTAATAATGTGTTTTTGGTGAACAATCCTGCTGTCTTTTGTGTCATTCTGAGAGAAACATACTGTGTTTCTTTTGAATGATGCTCTACAATGCCACCACCCTTTAACCTGCATCTATATACAGACCTGATGACAATCTTGATGAATAATTAGCTGTAATTTCATTGCAATCCTCTCATTAGGTAGTGCAAAACACACTCATATCCACTGATCTGAAACAGTGCAGTAATGCCCAGTCTAGCAAACAGTACTTTATATTAGCACCTTACACCAAAAAGAAGGATACACATGAGTCTTGTAAGAGTGTGTATGTTTGTGTGATATTTAAAACATCGACATTTTGGAGAAGAAAAAAATATTTAAATGCAATTTTCAGATCTGGATGTTTTGTGACTGCTGGAATTGCAGTTATGTCTCCCTCCTCATTCGTTTAAATAAGGGTCTGGTCTTGTTAGCCTGAAATAACAGCCCCAGGGTTGTTACCAAGATGACTGCCAAGTGGAGAGACTTGCCTATAAGGACTTTGCTTCAGCCAAGAAATGGTCTGGCACCTATACTGGTTTTTGCTCTCTGTTTTGTACAGATTAAATGAATGAGAAATAAGTAGTTATTTAGTGAGCTTTGAGATGCTGAGAGAGAGTGCAGAGAGTGAGATGAAAAGATTGATACCCACACAGTCAGCCAAGACATAGCTGAGCAAATACCGCTGCTTTTTCACCCCAGTTAAAATAAATAAGATAACTGCGGTAGATTCAAAGTTTTTTAACTTTTTTTCAGCTTTGGGCAGAGTAGGACTTTACCCTCCATTTCTAGGCTTTATGTTAAGCCAAAATAAAGGATGGTGGCTTCACGTTTAGTTTACACAGATGAGAACAAGGTGATCTATTAATGTTCTCATCTAACTCTTGGCAAAGAAAGAAAATAAAGAAACAGATTTCCTAACAGGTCTAGCTTTTCCTTAACGTAGCACCATATCCTCACTTAACTATGGAGCAAGAGCCACTCTTAACAAAAGCAAAATGTTGATGGCAGGTGTGACACAAAAAAATAAGAAAAAGTTGCCACAGGTTTGCCAACATTGGTAACTAGTGGCAAACTTTTAGCAACATTCTGGCAATAATGAGACGTTTGCAACTACTGGCAAACATGTTCACGGGTGGTTTGCCACCACAGTTTTCCATATAAATCTAAATTTGTGGCAAACTTGCAGCAAAAAGTCCTCGAAAACCTGCAGCAAAATCTAGAATTAAAAACCAACTGTTTGCTTAAAGTTAGCCAGAAGTCTGCTCCAAGTTTGCCACAGGTCTAATTTGTGTATGAAAATATGATTTTCCTGCAAATTTGTTTGTTTCTAAAGTTTAACTACACCTGTTTGCCAAACCTACAATTGTTGGAGGAGTGACAATCACATTAAGCATAGAGGCTATAAAAGCAGAGGAAGCAGGTAGTCTGACTCACTCCAGATCTCAAAATGATGCCTATCCGCTCCTCTAAAGCTCATCGTTAACTGGTTCATCTTGTTTGTTTCCCAAAATGTTAAAATAAAAAGCTGTGGTTACATTCTGGAATTATATCTTTTAAAAACCATGTTTATTGACTTGTTACAGAATGTTAAGACGCTTTAAAATATAAAGAATTCCTCTCCTGATTTACTCATATATTGCTCATATGAGATTAAAAACACGTGTGCCAATCATTTACGTATTTCCCGCACTGTTCCCTTGTCATCAAACTTCAAAGAGACCAATTAATTTTGTGCTTCTGCGGTGATGAACGAGTACATCATGTTGAGGTTTGAAGCCAGACACGGTGGCTTTGCAGCATGAGTGAATTTGTCTGCCACCACATCCTGCAGGAAGATTGAGTCTGTGCCATCTGTGCTATTAAAGGCCTCAAAGCTAATTGAAATGTACTACATTACTTATTATTTCTCAGCGGAAAAAAACAGGAACAACCGCTCCTGCTCTCGTTATTTAGAGGTGTGTGTGTGCTGTATTAGTGCACTGTGTGAGCCAACAGTTCGATTGTTTTACAAGAAAAATGCTGGTCGGATTACTGAAACGCCAATATGGCTCCGTCTTTAGGAATATTTATGTGATGGGTGGGAATCTTGTCTTCCCCCGAAAAAATCTTTGTCTTTCTGTCAGGGTATTGACCTGAGAAAATAATATTCCCTCCTCAGCTCGATATCTCCAGCTGGTAAATTATTCAGCACTGTGCTTTATTTTATTGTGAGCCAGAAAGACAGGGACAGACGGGGAACATAGTTCTCCGAAAGATTATTTGAGTGCTTTCAAGTAATATGTCAGAGTGACCCAGATGCCTATAGCAACGTAATAACTCCTGGTTGGGTTTGATGATGCACAGTGAAAGTAGATCAGTGTGCCACAGAGCCCCAAAGTCCATGTGACGCATTTTCCTTGTGGAAAACCAGCGGGAGCCCAAAATACAGATTTAGAAAACTGGATTATGGGGGTGAAGGAGGTATAGTTCTATTTGAGTAAAATTCACAAGTCGATTCCTGCAGTAATACGCAACACTTTGTGGACGCGATTCACAGCTGGAGGCTCTACATTAAAATGAAACTCACTTTGAAGTAATATCTAAAAAACTGCGTAACACAGTTCCAAAATGTGTCATTTTGGAACTTTAATACTTGATACTTAATCTAAATTGTATTTTAATCACATCCTTTCAATTGCACGAATGTAGAGATAAAGAAAATTGGAGGAAGGCAGAGCAGCTGCCAGACCCGACTCCCACTTAAAAGGAAGTCTTTTGAGTGAAATAACATTTTCAAGTGTAAATCTTACACTTATTTTTCAGTTAATGTTTTGGCAAAACTATAAGAGCTTGCTGTTCTGTTACCATGAAATCAGAGTCAGAAAAATGCAAGTTTAATATCAGACGTGCTTTTCTTAAGTCACGGTGGATGTAGCTTTCCTGGAACACAACAACAACTTTTAAGTGAGTGTTTCCTTTAAATCCGTTGTGCTGCTTTCCCCAGTGGTATACTGTTAAAGAACTGTGTGCTGCCAATCAAATTTTATTGGCTATGTGTCATTCTTACAACAGATACAACTTGTCATGCTAGCGGGGTGGCTTAAGAAATATACGGCCTGTCTCCTCAGAAAGCATGCAGGTCCTGACACTTCTGCTTCCTTGCATGACAAATGAGGTGTGAAGACGGGAGAAAAGTGCATCCGGTGTTCTTCTTGTCTGTGCATCCAAAACAAAAGCAGCAGTGAGGTGAAGTAAAGTAGCTGTACACTCTGAAAAGAAATTCAAGGCACCTATTCCCACCATTTCATTAAATGCATGGTTGCAAGATACAAATTTTAATCTACTGATTTAGATAAACCTTTAAGTTGCAAACTTCATTTTATTGTAATAATGCGGTTAACTGTATCAGCTTAATATTGTATGTAAGTTAAACTCAAACTTCTATGTTCATTTAGAACTAAAGTCTAGTTTATGTAAATTAGCTTGATAACTTCACTTTTTCTTCACCTGCATTCTGGATTTCAGTTCTCTGCCCCTATCTTAACATTCCTGGACAATTTCAGACAGTTAAGACTGATCATTAAAATGTGCCTTTGCTTGTTTAGGAAAAGCTAATTCCACAAACTCAATTTGGTTCGTTGGTTGAACATAATTTAATTAGAAGTTGTCATAATTTATCAAGACTGGTGCAGACTGGGGCTGGCTCGGTCGCCTCACAGCTAGAAGATCCCCGGTTCGCACCCCGGTTAGGACACCTGGGATCTTTCTGTGTGGAGTTTGCATGTTCTCCCTGTGCAGCGTGGGTTTTGACCAGGTACTCCAGCTTCCTCCCACAGTCCAAAAACATGCTGAGGTTAACTGATTATTCTAAATTGTGCATAGGTGTGAATGAGAGTGTGCTTGGTTGTCTGTCTCTATGTGTAGCCCTGTGATAGACTGGTGACCTGTCCAGGGTGTCCCCTGCCTTCGCCCGAGAGGATTAAGTGGTGTATAGATGATGGATGGCTGATACAAACTGTTTTCTTGTTGACCCTAAACAATATTTTTTTTAAAGTGTGAGAACTGTATCGTTTGGATTTGGTGCACATTTTACTGTGTATACAAGCGTGGATGATGACAAATCATAAATATGAATGCCACCAGGGGATTTGGGAGGTGGAAACGATCATACTCGAGCTAGGAGCAGATTAAACACCTGATCTGGAAGCAACCTTAAACCTTAAACACTTCTGTGCCTCACAGATTTGCTAGCCTTGGCAGTACACTCTTACATTGTGTCCAAAATCACTCCTGCCTCACTTTAAAGGGCAGGGGTTCCCAAACTCATCAGGCCCTAAACCCCAACTCAATGCCACACACACTCAATATGTGTATAGAACTCAAGAACAGTCATTTTATTATTTTATAGTATTTTAATAGAGGCTACTAGCAACATCAGTCAAAATAACTTCCATGTAACTGTCGGACAGAGTAAACATACAGTATGTTGGAGCAGCAGAGTGTCATGTTCAAAATTCCATTTGGGGAATTTTAGTCATTACTTTCATTTCACTTTAAACCTAATTGGATAGGTTTGCTTTATGCTTGGAGCACAGCAAGTAAATTCTGGATTTAATTGCATTTGCATGGTTTTATTTTAAATTTAACAGCTAATATTATCTTTTGTAGCCCAACAACTATGCCTAGAATATGCTATTTGTAATTTTAAAATAGTATTTCATTTGGTGTCCACATGCTGGGTATCACTGATATAAGGAACTACATTTACTGTCTGCCATTTTGTTTGAGTGTCTGAATCCTAAATGGGTAATTCATTCACTACATAGCACCGTCAAATATCTCCAATAGAATAAAACAAATACTGTTCATTTTCTACTAATGCCAGAGTGATTGCTGGGCAACTGAAGAGCTGAAGATGACGACACAAAATATACGAAATCTTAATTTATTGCTCACTGTGTCCATTATAAGGAAGTAGTGAATGAGTGAACAAAGGGGAGTGAATGTTTTTAATCCATTGCACTACTTTTCAACATCATATATTCAGAGATAGGCCCAGAGCCGGCCCTACTCAATGTGGCACCCTAGGCGAGATTTTATATGGTGCCCCCCTCCATCTGCAATTTACAATACGCTTACAAAAGAAATCCAATAGCATTGTTTTGTAGTAATATTAATTGGGTGTTGCTTTACATTTGAATCAATGTGAGCTTTTCGATTTTAAGAGTTAATAGCAATAATATAATTATATTGAAGGTAACATTTTTCCCGATTTTGTAGCACCCCCTGGAGGCCACGGCACCCTTAGCATTTGCCTATATTGCCCAATGGGCGAGCTGGCTCTGGATAGGCCCAAAGAATCTGGCACATTGCTGATCATTTGTCTTTACTGAACAACATTCTGGTTTTGTCAGGGAAAACTTGGGTAAGGTTCAATAAGAAAACAACTCAGCAACAACAAGAAAAAATACTCTACCAACTGAAATTAGATCATGTGTCAGTGTTATTGGCACTTTATTTGTTTCATCAATGAAAATGCATCCAATAAGCATATTGTAATATAATTCAGAACAGAAAGCGTAAACGTTTTACTAAGGCTGAATATACCAATGCATTAGCTAAACTGACATTTAACTGATAAAATATAATTGATTACTTCCTGGACAGATGCTTCAGTCTCCTCAAAAAGTGACCCTGAGCAGCCCAGAGCATCTTGTGCAATCCTGATGTCACATGTGACTGTCTTTTATCTGAATTATCCAGTTGGAAAGCTTTTGACATTTAATCAGATGAGGTTGAATCTTGATTAGCAGCAGAGGAAAAACTATCCTTGATTTGTGGGTAAAGTTCAGCAGCACATAATGAGCAGTGAGGTAACCAAAAATCAATTTTGCGTCTGCTGAATGTTTATTTTGGTCGTATTTGTGTAGTTAGAGCCTGTTCCCAGTTACATAATGCTGGAAAGCCAGAGTTAGGCTGAGGGCACTGGAGTGGACACTTTCAGGAACGTCTGCTCTCGGGAATCTTATCAATGAAACACAGATCTGGGTCAAAGGTGTGAATGCAGAGCGGCGAATGTGTCAAAGGAAGACGGAGTCAGGTACAAGAAGATCAACTCGTCTCATCTTTAATGCATCAGCCCTCGTCTTTATGGGAGCAGGGCTGAGTCAGAGCCTTGTTTGAAGTCTCCTAACCTCATTAGGAATCGGTTCGCTGATGGGGAATCAGGTCTCGTCTTGCGCACGTCTGTGAGGAGTAAAACCCAGAAGGAGCGGCCGTGCATGCTTCTTTGATGTTCGCATCAAGGGACTGTGTGTTTGTTGGCAGGAGAATGGTCCATTGTGGCTGCAAATCCATCTCCTCCATTCACAAGAACAAACACACATATGACGTTTGAAGTCGCCAACAAGGCATCTTTCATAAAAATCAACACATATTGTCTATGTTGTTGTTTTTTATTGTTATTCCAAATCAGACACAGCTGTATTAATAGATTTATCATATCCAGTCCTTCTCATACAGTCTCCTATATACTTTAGGTGCTACGTAGTGGATCCGAGAACTAATGTGTTGCAGGAAATGTTTTATCTGTTCTGATAATGGTATATTATCTAACAGCAGGTGCTCCATTTTATGCTGTGACTACAGAGCTGCGGTGTGTGCAGACGAGAATTTCCACCGTATTTAGTTTCAAAGTCATGACTCTCTGAGGAAAAATCTCTGAATAGATCTATTCTCTTTAAACAAAGGACAGCTGTTTGTGCAGGAAATTGCCTCCATGCAGGCAGTTCTATGTTAAAGACAGATGTCAAGGGTGACAGTGGTGCAGTGAAAAAGGATGGAGGTAGACTGTTTTCTTTTTTTTTAAACCTTCAAACCTATTTGTCTTTAAAGATGTGTGTTTATCCTGACCAGCTTATTTGCTGTTCATGGGAAAAAATCTGTTCCTCAGTATGAATAAAATGACGCTGATAATAATCCCTCCATGTTCCTTTCATGTTAGAACCTACTTAAAGATCCCCCTAATGGTGCTCTGACTGCACATCTTTTCAACCTGTGCTTTAGTATCCGTTGGAAGGATTACTTCTTTCACTGTAATTACCACCATAAATGTCACTGAACCTTATGGTTATTCAGAATCAATTTCAGCAGTAAAGAAGATAATCTAAGCTCTGGATCAATCTGTCATGTTCCGTCAGCAGGTTTCAAGCTACCTGAAGGGATGTATGCAACACCTTAATGATCCTCTCTGCTGCCGACATCCACCCACCCACCCACCTGCAAGTTATTCACTGACGGAAGTCCCGTCTCCTACACTAAAATTAATTGCGGAAAGGCTTGGTGACAAGATTACTGAAGGTTGTGTGGAAGCCAAACGTAAAAATCTGCAAACGTGCCATCCACTGAAGTGTGATATTAGTGGGCTTGTTGTTGATTTTGATGTGTGAAATGAGAATCGTGGTGTGAAACCTGTTAGTTACAGCTTGCCGAAGGCTTTGAAGACTTTATTGGCGTCACCAACCAGGACAGGTTCAAGCTGACAAATGAATCGATATATTTCAGTGGCAGAGAGTTAAGTTTGTCAAATGCAATACATGTGCTGGTGCTTCAATAAGCCCCTCAGATGGATTCATTAATGATATATCGATTAAAAAACACCACGCCGGCTGCAGTACCTCGAGGCAGGTCATTCTTTATTAATGCTCTTCATCCAGTTCAGGGTCCTTCGTGTCTGTGTCGAATAGTGTTAGAGAGCTTTGGATGTGAGTTTTTCATTTCGAGAGGAGTTAAGACAGGTAAAGCTAAAGTAGTACATTTGATTGTATAACGTTTGTGTGTATGGAAGGATAAGTAATGTGAAAAACAACTTTTACAGCAGTCAGGTACAACAAATATACTGTATGTACAGAGCACTGTTACACATTGTTCTAAAATCTCCCATGGATGTTCAGTTAAATTTAGACTGGTGATTGCGAGAATAGAATATGATTCACATCATTTTCATCTTCATCAACCCATTCAGTGACCCTTCATGCCCTATGACATGAGGCACTGCCACTACCTCTGCCATCAGGACGGAAACGCTTCATCACCGGATAAAGCTGATGATTCAGAACAGCTTTGTATTGATTTGCAGTGACTCATCCCTCTAAGAGGACAAGTGGACCCAAAAAATGTCAGCACCGGTTCACATCACTGTAGGGGTCAAGGGTTCAGGTCTTTCCTTTCATTTGTCACCTGTCTGTAGATAAAGACTTCACCAGATTTCTATACCTTGGAGTTATTTGTACTTTACTGTCTGTAGACAACTAGAAATTCTGTTTATATGCTATTTGCAACAGAAAATACAATTTGAGACAAATGAAAGCCATCTAATGATGTTATTAATGAACATAAGACAGGATTGTTTTTAAGAAGTCATAAATGGTCCTTACTTTACGGTGCTGACTGACAGCTGATGCATGATACTGTTGTTTATGCTCAAAGTTAAAGATTCACAACAACTAGTTAAAGAAATACACTTAATGAATTTATTTATGTAACATTTTAAAAAACAAACAAAAAAGAAAGTGCGTTGACAGTGTGAAAGTAAAATTAACCATAAACTTTTAGGTTATCTGTTAGTCCACTTAATGTAAATGTATCTTTGTTGTTCTGAAACTATTCAGTTAGTAGTAACTTTGCTGTAGTTTAAGTATACAAGGTCAAAAAGGTCAAGGTTTGAGGTCAACTAGAGAAAATATGTTTACCACTAAAAGGTTTTTGTCTTTGGTGACCTCAAAAGATGACCTCAGGTTTCTTATATGGTATGGGCACTATAAACGTACAACCTATTTATGACAAGCCAATAGAAAAAGAGTTTCCTATAAATGCATGTTACATCGTACTTGGACCTTGGGGGAGAGAGGAGTGAGGTCTCTCCCCCCATGTTGTGTCAGGTCTGCCCCATTGCAATGATGTACTTTTATTTCCCATATTGCTGACAATAATACATTTATGGACAATCCAGCAGTATGTTTGTATCCTAGTCAAGGGTAGAACCCAGGCTGAGTAAAATTTCCATGACAACACACAAAATAAAAGCAGGAGAACCAGAAGGCAGGAAACAGGAAGCCAGATGGTAAGGCCAAACTAAGAAAAGCAGGATTAAAATAAAATTAAGATGAAGTTCAAACACGGTGACAAAAAATGCAATGTGTCATTATTAATGAATACCCATACGACACCGCATAAAAGCAAGACTGCAAAACTGGGTTTGAAAAAGTCATTTAAAAGAAGTCACTGATTCTGTGAGCCTTATCTCCTTTTTTATGGCTTTGTTAGAGAGGACAGTGGATAGAGTCAGAAACGGGAAGGAGAGAGTGGGGAAGGACATGCGGCAACTGGCCAAGGTCGGACTCGAACCCGGCACGTCTGCTACGCCTATGCAAATGGGGCGCACAATATAACCGTTAAGCTATCAGCGCGCCCCAGCCTTATCTCCTTAGGCAGTTCATTCTAAAGCTGAGGGGCCTGATGGCAAAAGTCACCTTTAGATTAAAGCCTTGACTTTAGAACAGCCAAAAGGACCATAATTGAGGTTCTACGGCTGTGAGTTGGCTCATATGGGGTCAACATTTCATGTAGTTTAGGTCTAGGCAGCTTTTAAAGTGATGAGTAAAATCTTAAAACAATTCTAAAACAAAAGTTGCCAGTGTTATGACGCTGTCTGTTAAAACAAGTAAGAAGCTGAGTTGTTGTATTCTGAACTAATAGGAGGTAAGAATGGAGTTACAGTAGTCGAAATGGTTTAAACTTTTTAGGGGACACACTTTCTTGCTGAAGATTAAAGCAAGAAGATTAAAGAAGAAGATTAATAGCGTTTTCGTGTCTGCATGAATAGTAGGAAGATAACGCCAGCAGCCTGCTTTGCTTAGTACAACAGTGTTTGTTTGGTCCATATAAAAACTAAAATTGGACAGACTAATTAGCTGCTGGCTTTACCTTAGGCAAAGATGAAACACAGCCTTTATTGGGGGAAGAAAACTGCTATGAACACAGGTCAAGCAGAAAATACATGATTTTAAAAATGTATTTGATGAGACAAATTAGTAGTATAAACATAATTCCATGTTATTCACTGTAAATTATGTATTCACTGTGATGACTCATAATTACCTGTTTCATGCACTGAAACACAACGTTGACTTACTGACTGGAAGCAGCAAAGAGTTTCCAGAGCAAGTAAAGTTTCTGTCAGATCCCTTATGAAATGTGAAGTTTCTATTCTGCCTCTGAATAATATTCAGCCATAGGCTCTTTGACACCGTGAACTCAGAAGAGCTGGAAGGATGAACACGTGCAGGCACCTCCTGCACGTGTCCGTATAATAACATCACGGCTCCTTATATTGGCTCAGACCTTTTGATCTTTATCTTAGAGATCATTTGTATCCAACCTGTAAAAAAAACTCTCATTATATTCTGTTCCTTTGTGCCACAGTCTTGGCTTGTCATGGTAACGCTGTTCATAATCTAAAGATAACACTGGGCACTTAATCTTGAGTGTAATATTGACGTTTTAGTTCCTGAGTCAGAGGTGTTCACCATTTATTTAAATCTAACAGTTTATAAAATAGGCCCACTGGGTTAAGTTGGATTCACTCATAGGTTTCCTGAACAGCAGTTTTGAAGCTCAGTGAATCCAGATGTCACAGTCTTTGGTCTCCTAACACCCGGCTAATCGAAAAATCAGCGAAGAGGTGAAGTGTGAGTTCAGCTGAGGGAGGCCATGCAAACATCTCTGTGCCACGGACTGTCCTGTGATGGTAACCTTAATTATGCATAGCTTTAATTGTTAATACACTTTAAATAGGTGAATTATTTGCAGATGTGTAGGGTTGTCTGGAACAGGTAAACTAGCTACAGAGACCAAAACCATTATCTGTACCAGGCTGTACTCATGTTTATTTCTATTGTAAAGTTGGTCATTTTAACACTGGGGTCCATGGGGATTGACTCATTTTTCGAGCAAGCCTCAAGTGGACATTTGAGGAAAGTTTTTGGCACTCAGCCATGGAGGTTGCTGATTTGATTGACTTTTTATTGCCCCCGCTGCCTGTGTGACTTTTTGAACAGCAGTTTTCTCTGTCGGTCTTGAGATATTGGATGGTTTGCTCTGAAATTTAGTACAGACATTTAGTTAGTTTACTTTACTTTACTTTCAATGGACTTTCACACCAACATCAGGCCAAACTTTTATTTTCCCCATTAACTATGAACACATACTATCAAAACAAATGACATTATTCTTATCAGCCTCAGATGTACTTTGCATTTTGTGCTAATTAGCAAATATTAGCATGGTAGCATGCTAAATGGTAAAATTTTGTTACCTTAAACCTGTCAAACATGTGCATGTTAGCATTGTTGCTGTGAACATATTAGCATAACATTAGCATAGGAATCCAATACAGTGCATGCATGACTGTAAACAGTTTAAGAGTTTGACTCCAAGCTACATATATTTCAGCACTAGAACTATGAACAAATGTTTTACTCTTTTTGTCAACGCAAAAAACAAACAATACTGTTAAAGACAAACAACTGGACAAATGAACAAATCACTGCTTTAGTGCTAAGTGCTTTTAAGTGAGCTGCAGAATCTGGATTGCAGCTTCTGATCAACGTTCCTGCCCAAATGAACAAGCAAGCAGTGTCCAACATTTATAAAAAGTTAAGTTGTTTTTCAACTACTTAGTGTCTCAAGCAGAATCCAGACATTAAACAGGACTTTAGTGAACAAGTGAGTAAATCATCTAAACATGTAGTTGCAGTAATGCTAATGCTAACTGAGCAGGACACACAGAGTGGAACAGAGTTTGGAAAATATAACTGAATTTCCAGAGGAGAGTCCATCTGTTGAATCCCTGCAGATCAGAGGGACATGGACACTGAGACATTTCCACTAGCCTCGCCATAGACCAAAATAACATCTGTAACCATGGTAACTGTACACAAAAATGGCAACAGCTGTGACCTCAAAGTGCTTTGATGATATAAAAAATTGAAGTGAGACAAAAATGTCACTGACGAATACTGGACTGAAATGTTTTTAGTTTTTGTTCCCTAAAACTACACTCTGAAAAATGATTAAGCTGACCTATTTACACCACTTCATTAAATGCATGCATCCAAAATAAACAACAAAACAAAACAAAAACTAATTTTCTGATTTAAATAAACCTTTTAATTTGCTAACATAATTTTCATGGATTTGGTTCACATAATAATGTTGCTAATTGCATCAACTTGATATTGTGTGTAATTTAAATTCAAATTTCTGCGTTACTTGATTTAAAACTAAATTCAAGTTGAGGTAACTTAATGAAAATGACTTGATGACTTAATTTTCTTCACCTTTAGTTCAGCATTTCAGTCCTGTCTCCTGTCTTAACATGGCTAGACAATTTGAGACCGATAAAACTGGTAATCAAAAGTACCTTTGATTGGAGAGGAAAAGCTAATTTCCCAGACTGAATGCAATTTGTTGGTTGAACATAATTTCATTAGAAGTTTGTTATAACTCAAATAGACTGATACAAACTGTGCAACATATTTGTTTGCTGTTGTTGTTTAGTCCAAACATCACTTTTTGGTGTAATCAATGAGTGTAATCAATCATATGACTAAAATTTGACTAAAACTAACACACAATGTTGTCAAAATATTAGCACTAAATCTAAATCAGGTGCTAAAATGAACACACATGCCAGATAAAGGGCAGATTAGGGCAGTGGTGGCCTAGTGGTTTGTGAAGCGAACTTGTAACCGGTGGGTTTCTGGTTGCTGGCAAGAAGTTGAGGTGGGGAAAGTGAGAGCGACCGCTTGTCCCAGTCACCACCACTGTGGACCCTTGAACAAGGCCCTTAACCCCTGACTGCTCCCCAGGCGCTGCACCGCGGCAGCCCACTGCTCCTAGTATGTATAGTTAATGTTAACTTTGGATAGGATGGGTCAATGCAGAGAAGGAATTTCCCCAAGGGGATCAATAAAGGTTAGATTATTATTATTATGAAATCACTGTAATGCAGGTTAAAAATTGCATTTCTATGAATCTCCTCATGTGCCTGCCAAGAGGCAAACACACACAATACCAGTCAGACTGTTCCTTTAAAATGCCGATTACACAGTTATTATTTATTGTGTGCTCATCACATAAATTGCAGTATTGTTGCACTCTGTATTGTTACACAAATATAGTTTTATTTTGATCCCTGTGAAACTGTCCTGATATTTGTGTTTCCTGTGTAACAATCTGCTGTTTGAGTCATCCGTCAAAACCTCATCCCTAGATTTCTGTTGTATGCTTAAAGTTTAAAGCTGCTCTGGTTCTGTCATATCATTTAGGGAAAAGCGTTTTCACCTTTTTTTATCTAATCCTTTTACCTTTGTCAGATTATTTTTTTTTGTTTGGCTCGTCCGCCTGCAAACTCGTTCCTGCACACAGGAAAGCTATCATTGAGATACAGTTATTAAAGACTACAAGGATCATTTGTCGTCACTGCAGCAGTGAAGGGCCATTTGTTGTGAAACTAATTATCATGAATTACTATTGCAAGAGCTGTGTCTGGCCTCCCAGATGTGATTGCATCCTTGTCATTCTAATCATGTCTGATGAGCTGTGGGGAGAGCGGTGCATCTGCGTGTGGTGATGGGCAGGTACTTGTCTATGTGTAGGCTGCAGCATATGTGATCATGCTGTAAATTTTTAAATAGGAAATTATGCACAGTTGTGATGTGATGTCCCACCTACATCTGTATGCACATTGTACACCAGTGCCATAATTGAACTTGTCATAACAATCTCACCCGAGAAAAAAAAACAGTGCCTGGAAATTGGGAGCAGTGGCTTGTGCACAAATGATTTTAGCTTTATTTAGAAATAGCAGCAGTTGCGTCTGACTCCCACTCTGGTTTCAAACAGGACGGAGGCACACAGACCGCCTGCATCAGCTAATTATTCTGAACAAATAGCAAGTGACACAGAAAATGTGACAAGATCAACGGCGCGCTCAGCTGCCTTTGAAGATGACTTACTCTGGTGGATGTCTTGTAACGTGACAGCAGCAGGACAAACAACTGGTAGAGGCAAAAATAACTCAGAGAGACATCATTAGCAGGAGGGATTTCATTAGATGTAATGAGGTGAGTCCAACGTTTTTTAACTATGTCTCATTCCATCACACATTCTACGATCTTATGATCTTTTTTAACACTAAAAGACACAAATGCACCCATGTACGTATTTTAATAAGGTCCCATGTGCAAAAATACTTCAACTTCTACAGATTCCTCAGTGTTCAAACATCTACTGGGGACATTTTAGTAAAGCGATGGCACAAAACCCCAATCCACCAAGCACGCAACCGCTTCACACCAAACACTCAGTTTCAGCCGCCATGGGACATGCGAGGTATCTCAGTCTGTTCTAGTGGAAGGTTTTACATCGAAACGCCATCACCGGTGAGCTGGAGCCACTGAAGCGTTGACTCCAGCTGCTGTGCAACAAGATCAGAGGAGCAGATTACAGATGTCTAGAATTAGGAATGAAACGTAAAAAAAGAAAGTGGGTGAAAATAAGGCGACTGGAAGGGAGGAGTTTGCGACATTTTCTCTATTTAAAACCTGCCTAATGCACAATGCACACAGTGTGGGCTGATGTTATGAGTTGAAGCTGCTCAGACACTGAGCTGCTAACCTGTTTTCTCCCTGCAGCAGAGAAGTTTGAGATGTGATGCTGCACTGTGAGGGAGAAAATGTTGACCTAGTTTATTTAAGAATGATGTGGATCAATGGAAATGAGTTTGTCAAGAATATAATGTGAGTAGTAGGGGTGATGCGATCTACCGGTATGGACGATAACTGTAATATTTGAAATATGACGTAGTGATGATTCATGTGTGATTCATTTGCCAAATAAAGAAATAAAACATAAACCCAACAATGTTAAAGATGATTTAACTGAAAGTATTATTGTGTTTTTTGTTTCGAATTTTCTTTAGATGTTGTTTTCATGAATTCTTTTGGCCATGATAATCGTGTAGTGGAAAACCTCACCAGTAGCTTTGAAGGCTGCCTTTATATTCAAAGAAACTGCCTCTCTTGTGTACAATAGGTGAGCAAATACAGCACACCAACAACCTTTCAGATCAGAAGTGTTGCCTTCATTTCTCTCAGCATGCCTCACTCTTCTCCCACCTTAAGAAACAACACTTATTGTATTGACTTGTAGCAAGTTTAGGAGTCATTGTGTTGCTGCTATGAATATATTGCAGTTTCATTATTTGTTACAACATTAGCTTTCTTCCTCAAGTAGCATGGAATATTGACATTAACTGCTTGATGCTCTTGAAATACTCGTTGTTTATGCGGTTGATGAGTCATTTTTCATGTAAAAGCTTCCAGGGATTGTTTCTTCTTTTTCAACGCAGCATCAAATCCAACTTTTCTTGACAGTCAATCAAGGGAAATAAGAGGCAGGCTGAAACTAATTCTAATGAATGTAAAAATAATATACAGTTCTGTGATGACTCAAAGCAATGATGAATCATAAGCAAGTCTGGAAATCTGAATTTACCCTTCACTCTAAAATAGATGATTGACTATCTATTTTATGGGGTATAAATGCAGTGACATGATAGCATCTCCCGTTCCACCACATCCCAAAGGTGCTCTATGGATTGAGATCTGGTGACTGTGGAGGCCATTGGAGTACAGTGAACTCACTGTCATGTTCAAGAAACCAGTTTGAGATGATCTGAGCTTTGTGACATGGTGCATTATCCTGCTGGAAGTAGCATCAGAAGATGGTCCACTGTGGTCATAAAGGGATGGACATGGTCAGAGATGGTTGTGCATGAAAATCCCAGTAGATCAGCAGTTTCTGAAATACTCAGACCAGCCCGTCTGGCACCAACAACCATGCCACATTCAAAGTCACTTCAATCCCCTTTCTTCCCCATTCTGATGCTCGGTTTGAACTTCAACAAGTTGTCTTGACCACGTCTACATGTGTAAATGCTTTGAGTTGCAGCCATGTGATTGACTGATTAGCTATTTGTGTTAACAAGCAATTGAACAGGTGTAGCTAAGAAAGTGGGCGGTGAGTGTATATATTATATACACCAGTGTATATTGATGTGTTAATATAAAATAAGAATAAAAATGTAACAGCAGATTTTATCCATATCTTCCACTATTAACAAATTCCTCAGTACTCATCCCATTTCATTTTCTTAATGTGGGTGTTCCAGCTTCACAATGTGCACTTAGCTTTATTAAACAAAGGTTTCCCTTTTGGGGAAATTTCCATTGATTGTTTTCAGGTCTTATTTTTCCTCCAGATAACAATGACACTACATGCAAACAGCAGACAGACAAACTGAACATACTCGAATATTTCGTAGCTGAACAGCCAGAGATTTTCTCACTAGCTGTGGAGACCAAAACAGAGTTGAATGGATCATTTGAATCCAAGTGAGTGGTAATGCTTTGCTTCTGCTGTATGTAGAAGCAGGCAATAGATTGCTAGCACATGTAAAGCACGTGTGATATTTCAGTTGTGGTAGAGTTCTGCCTCCAAAAGCTTTAGGCAATTACTAATTAAGATCTTACAGTAGCTGCCGCCTTAAGAAGACTTTTTTGAGGTGTGTTTTTTGTGTTGTTTATCTGGTTGTCTGTCACTAAAATGACAAAATAACTAAGTTTGAGCAAAGAAATAAACAATTACATTTTTGGTGCAGGTCTGGATCTCTTTCTTTAAAAATGTGAGATGGGGCATCGGCCTGGGCCTAGTTCTTCTGTACCTTCATCAGGCCTCTAAATTCACAGAGAGCAGGATGAGCCCTTTTCATTTTGCATTTTTTATTAGGCCAAATTGTGCACTTTGAACATGACATAGATCGCCATGACATTTGCTTTAGATATTCATATTGAGGTATTATTTGAAAAAGCATCACTCTCGAAACATACTTCTGCTTGTTCTTCAGACTGAGAGCTGTTTGGATGCTAAATGAGGATGCAGTGGTTGTGTTTACAAGCTGATGAAACCAAAATACGGAGGGGATGCTGGATTAGACTAGTAGCTTTTGTTATGCGGAGGCAGCATCATAATCTATTAGCATCAGCCGTGATGGGATTACAGGCTGCTAATGAGACCACACAAGCTAGTCACGGATCTGTATCGTGGCTGTTGGGCTGCCAGCATTAGCATGCCACCGCTAACCCATCTCAGAGGAGGTGTAAGAACAGAAAAGCAGTGACTCAGACACGAGACCTGCCCTCTACCAGTCACCATCAATCACCTCGTCTCCCGCCTGCCTGCCTTTCCTTGTCACATCTCCGGAAATCCTTTCATGTAATGGAAAGCATCCTGTTTATTGCTCTGTCTGTCTATCACGAGTCAGCCGCTGTCCCCTCGGTAACAGCAGCGTGGTGCAAGAGGAGGGGAGGTTTTGGCTGACTTGTGAGGGTTGTTTGTTTCTCATGAGAGGGAGATGTGAAGGGAGGAATGGAGAGTTAATGAGAGGATAAAGGAAGGAGGGAAGAAATGAGGGCAGGCTGCAGTCACAGAGCAAGCACAAAGGGCAGAAAGGAGCTAGCATGCCTGGACCGCCAGTCCGGGTCAGCAACCTCGGTTCTGAGGAAGCAGGGAGGTCAGAGGTCAGTCCTTAATGATGTTGTTCTCCTCATGCTGATGTTAGGCTCTGCTGAGCACTGGAGGCTCTTCACTTCAGTGTTGACTGAAGAAGATTCGCAGCAACTGCCAGCTTCACCTTCTTCTGTCAGCAGCAGCTGTAGTACATCTCAGGCAGCTGCAATGATCTTTTCCCAGGGTACTGACCTGCGCATTTACCTCAGAGCAGCCTCAGACGGAGGTGTGATAAGGAAGATGTTTATTAGTCAGCATATTGGCAGTCATCTGTTCTGGGTTTGTTTGTTTGGACAGGATGTGCATGATTTTATTTTTAGAACTGATTGTTTTTTGTGCTGCCGGTGCTCGTGCCAGACTTGTAAGGTTGCTCATGTGCTTTAACTAAATACTTGTTAACATCTCCATATGGTGTTTTTTATATGCTGGAAGACGCAGCATGAGCAAAGAAAGCAGTCAGTGCTGAGTGCAGTTTAAACAGGTATGACTATTTTACGACTCGTGTGGTGTCGAGTAGCTTTACGGTGTTTGAGCAGAGTCATAGGTGAGCTGGTGTGCTTGAGACGTAGCAAGCAGCAGACCGTGTGGGAGGAGAAAGACTTGATTTAAAGTTCCATCCGAGCGTGTTTTTAAGGCATTATGGTTTTATTGTAATGGAAAAGAATATGTAACTTTGATACACAGAGATGATTTTTCATGGGGTTAATCAACGACTGGAGACTCTATAGAAAGTGGCCTGCAGTAATAGCAAGTAAAAATGCCCCTCAGATACACTTTCTATGTTTAATATCATTACAAATTGTGTATTCGGGATAGGGTTATGTCAACAACAATCAACTAATAATATTTTATATTTCATACAAACACACATGCAGTATATTTATGTATGTACAGTATGTATGTATGTACATATATAATGAAAATATTCAAGAATACAAAGGTAATGTACTAAAACTCCTGTGCCAATGCAATATGATCATCTCAAGACATTTTAGCCATGCATCTGGAACTAGATCTGCTTCAACATACACACAAAGAGACAATCATGAGATAAAGTGTGTTTTTAATATACAGTATAAAAGCTCCCTTCTCTTTTGCCCCAGTCCTCCAGCAGATTTAAAGCTGCACTAATAAGTACTTGTACAACAACCATGGATCAAATGAATACATGTAATTTGAACGTGATGACTTATACTGAAGGTCATAGTTCCCCTCAGCACTAAAAACAACAGCACCTGCGAATAAAGTAGCTGCTAGTGAGTGAGCAGGTCAACGTAGTCGTGCATTTAGCATTAAAGAGCCAGGTATTTTCCTCAGGAGTTGGTAGACACCAAAAACGGAACTAAAAGGCAGGTCAGTATCGAATTTGCTTTGAACAGGTGGTCGGAAATGTGACTGCTAATGAATGTTCATGTTTCTCTCTAACTGCTGGATATGTACCTGTTTGCTAATCTGGTGGTCATGTCGGTTTTATACTGCGCCCAACCAAATAAAAAGATGTACAGTACACCCATATAGTATATACTGTGCTTCATGTCCCTACTGATTCTTTTCTATACAGCTACATGCAGACGTTTGGGCAAATTATATATTTAGTGTATTTTAGAGATGTAAGTAAACTTTAAATGCTAATGCACTGACTCAGAAGTCAGAAGGTCAAAGTATTGGCGTTATGGAACATAAAGTCAAAGCAGTATTGATCAAACTCCCCCCTCTGTGTTGTCCCAGGTGACGTTCCGTACGAGGATCTACCACTGCAACATCAACAGTCAGGGAGTGATCTGTCTGGACATCCTGAAGGACAACTGGAGTCCTGCTCTGACCATTTCCAAGGTCCTACTGTCCATCTGCTCCCTGCTCACTGAC
>OMNN01009142.1:4962-28274 GCA_900302755.1 Chromis chromis
CCCCAAATTACAATTATATTTTATATAATATATATCATTACCTCCGCCAAGGAGGTTATGTTTTGGCCGGCGTTTATCTGTTTGTTTGTTAGCAAGATAACTTGAAAGGTTATGAATGGATTTTAATGAAATTTTCAGAAAATGTTGATAATGGGGCAAGGAACAGATGATTAAATTCTGGTGATGTTCTGGATTACCATCTGGATCCAGGAATTTTTTTTTGTTGCAATCACAAAGGGGGAGGCAAAGCTCAATAGGCTGAGCCTCTGTATACGAAGCTGCGGGCCCTGGTTCGAATCCTGTCAGTGCCAATGAAAAAAAGGTTTGTAGGGGTGGCTGTGGCTCAGGTGGTAGAGCGGGTTGTCCAATGATTTTAAGGTTGGAGGTTCGATCCCCGGCCCCGTCACATGCCGAAGTGTCCTTGGGCAAGACACTGAACCCCAAATTGCCTCAGATTTACGTCGCTTTGGATAAAAGCGTCTGCTAAATGAAATTGTGAATTCTAATTCTAATTGTATGTCACAATATGGGTGGAAGTGAGCTGCTTGGCGGAGGTCTGTGCTCTTCGAGTGCTTTTCTAGTTTTTCAAGCAAAAATCATGATTTAAATGTAGGTAAATTGAGAGGGATTTCTTGTACCTACATAGTTTGCTAAATAAATGAAGAAGGTATTAGTGTAGAACATACTGGTCAGCTTGAAGACAAAGAAAACAAAGAAATTTCTGTCTTTTCATGCACACAAAGTTATCACGACACTTGACTATTGTTTCTATGTGTAACTTAATATGCACAGTCTATGAAATGACTAATCTGAATAGTTTTGCAATGTCTCAGGTTTTAAAGTACATAAAGAAAACTAACATATATAAAGTATTGTGGAGAGTAAATAATAAAATGGGTGAGATAGTAAACATGCTTTGGGATAAAACAGCAATCACAGTGACATTTTAAGATCATTCTTGAACTCTTTGTGTTGCTGCACCTGCAAACAGACAAACGCCAGCAAAAACATAACCTCTGCCGATTCGCTTGGCGGTGGTAATTACAGTGGAAAGGATAGAATGAAACAGGCTAGAAGGTAGATGTGCATTGAAACAGAACAACAATGCCAGTCATAGTATGAGAAAATGTTAAATCAAATCATTCTTGAACTCTTTGTGTTGCTGCACCTGTTGTAGGAGTGATCCTGGCAGATTATGGTCCTCAGTGGAAGGAACATCGTCGCTTTGCTCTGATGACTCTGAGGAACTTTGGTCTGGGGAAGAAATCAATGGAGGAGAGAATTCACGGCGAGATTGAACACACTATAGAAACGCTGGAAAAGAGCATCGGTACGTCACCTTTGGGTGCACACAACTGAAATTTTAGTTGTTCAATGTAATATAATGTTCTTTTGTGTGTTTTCTGTTACATTATGTCTTTTATAGGCAAAACAATGAGCCCTCAAGTCATGTTTCACAACATGTCCTCCAACATCATCTGCCAGGTTCTGTTTGGTACACGCTATGAGTATGAAGACTACTTTATCAAAGAGGTGGTTCGGGCCTTCACCGAGAATGCCAAGATAGCCAATGGACCATGGGTGATGGTGAGTTAAAGCATGTTTCTGAGGTAATAGTTTGACTCACTGGATGTAGGTTGCGGGTATAAACCTGCCATTGGTCGATAATCTCAGTCGGCATTCTTTCCCCTTCTGCTATCTGCCCACGACGACTGTGATTGATTCACAGCAGAATGATAGTGTGCAGCCAGACCATTATCTTCTACAAAGTGAGACGACTGAGGCAAGTTTGACATAGCGTGGCTGTCTTTGTGTAAGCCGGCTCAACAAAACCTAAAACTTGAGTCAGAGATAACAGGCACCACGATGGTGGTTATCAACTGTCTGTGTTAACTCAGGCTTTCTGTCCCATTTAACACATCATGTGTCTCTTTTTCTGCACAAAGTGCATCAATCATGTGCTGCCTACTTTAGTAAACTGGCTGTTTTCATTGAGAGCAGCGAGGAATGAAAAACTATATAATGGTAAAAAGCGCTGCTACTACAAATGATTTAAGAGATGGGTGCTGGCAGAAAACTGTTACTCGTGTGTTAATATATCTATTTTATCAACCAATGCAGACGCTTATTTCTAACGTAACACCTGCACCTGAGGACCTGAAATAGTAAACTTCACATATTCAACATGATATTGTATTAAAGGTCTGATGCTGCCCCACAATGCAGGATATTGCTTTTGGCAAAATCAAAGTGACATTCATCTTATTGATTGAATATTCTCAGTCATAAATACCAGTAGAATTATCAATTCTCTAATCTGTGTTTTATTGGCTGCAGTACCAGCAGTGTAAAACTCTCTTGGCAGCAAACCAGGACCAAACAGATAAACATATGCAGTTTCTGCATCGTCAGCTTCCGTGGCAACATGATGCAGACAGAGTGCGATAATTTAAGTGTAGGACTTCTTTCAGTGGTTTTAGTAATGTACAGCTCAATGGATTTGCAGATAAATTATTTGGTTAAAGGAGGGTGCTTCTTAAATCCGAAACTCTTAACATAACCTGCTCCAGATCAGGTTAGCTCCACCGCATAAGTTACCATTATGATCTAGCTGGTCAAAAGATCCTTCATGACACTGAAATTCTGACTTTAGGCTCAACATACCTCACTAACCCACTAATCTTGCTTCGTAGTACAGCCCTCTGAGGTATTAAACCAACTCAGAAATCTCACAAAGGCTAAAAGTCTACAGCTGCTTTGTGAGGCCGCTTTGAACGAGACGTTTAGCTTAGCATGTTTGCCATGCTAATATTTACCAACTAGCATTGAACAAAAAGTACAACTCAAGTCTGTCTATTCTTCCCATTCAAATGAAATATCTGAGCACCAAATCATCTTTTCAGAGCAAATCAAGCCATGAAGCCGAATCTGCAGATTTGGTTCAGATAAATTAATGATTTGTCTTTCTTTACAGCTGTATGACTCTATTCCTATGATTCGAAACCTGCCACTGCCCTGTATGAAGGCCTTTGAGAATGCTAAGGTAACGTTAAAAGTAACTAACCACACACACATATACTGTACTGGTCAACACACATTCTGTATGCACGTTGTCAGTGGAAAGACAAATGTACATTCATACAAATCATGAATGACGGTTTTATTTGTTTAGTCTTGTAAGGGTCTTGTTAATCGTTTGTTGAATGAGCACAAGAAGACCAGAGTCCCTGGAGAGCCTCGAGATTTTCTTGACTGCTATCTGGATGAACTAGATAAGGTGTGTGAAACCAGTCAGCTCACTATCTCATATGGGTGCTTGAATATATGACATTTTGAAAACAAGACAGCTGTAGCACATTGTTTAAACAAAGGCTTGAAGTCATGACTCTTTAAAGCTCCCATTATGTGTATGAGTACAGTATAATTGCATTTTTGAATTACATGCATTTGTTTGACAAAGATCGCTCTCCTGTTTTTAGAACGCCGAGGATTCTTCATTTTCAGAAGACAAACTCATTCTGTACTCTCTAGATCTTCACTTTGCTGGGACTGACACGACCTCCAACACCCTGCTTACTGCTTTTCTTTACCTGGCAAGCAACCCGCACCTACAAGGTAAATCTGCACGTGCATTCAGTGTTTTGCCTGTTCCTGTAATTTAGACCTCATTTAATAGAATTTCTGTAGAATCAATCACATTACATTAAAGAAGCCTCCACTCCCTTTCGGTGGACCCTGCATGATACAGCTGATTAGTTTTACTTGTGGTTCAATATAACCACTCATTGTTTATTCTAATGATTGACATCTATTAGTCCTCACTTTTATAACTTCTGTTTATGCAAAGGCTTCTTTTTTTCCAGTGACTCTTCACGTCACGTTTATAATTATCTCATTGTTTAAGTTGTATTGCGAAATATGGAAAGCAACATGGGACGTTATCTTGCCCCCTCAGAACGATGTCAGCGGGAGATTGACGAGGTGTTGGGAGGGAAGGATCGGGCCAGTTTTGAGGACAGAAACAACATGCCTTACGTGCAGGTACTGTACTGAACACTGATCAGTTAACATGGGCACTTAGATGTGTCTGTCTGTTAGAGCATCACACATAGTCAGTAAATTACGGTGGCCGACAAGGGCCAAACGCACTGCCACAATATATAAATATAATCAAATAAAATTCACATTACAGTTCCCGCTGTATTTTCAAACACCGTGGTTCAGTCAGCTGTTCTGTCTTTCTCTCCATCCTGTGTGTCTCTCCATTGATCTGTTACGCTGAAAGTGCCCCCTGCGTTTGTAGTGACCGGTTATTTCAGCGTTTTTCGTTTGGAGATCGTTTCTTGTTTTGCATCGTTCCTCTATTTGCAGCGCGTTTGATGATGATGCATTTGTCTTTGTTTTTTGCAGCACGTTTTCTTTCATTTGCACCACGTTCCTCTTTTTGTACCTCGTTTAGACTTGTGTTTGAGTTTGCGATTTGCATTGTTTATGTACTTGAAGCTGTTTTCTCTAATTGAGATGCATTGGGCCGTTGCAGTGCGTTTGGCCCTTGTCGGCCACCGTAGTAAATGGTTAGAGATCATAAAATGATTTAGTAAATCTGTTGATTTATCGTTGATGGTCGTTTTTTCCTGGTAGCAGCTGTATTGATCTGTGTTTTTGTGGCTAAGCTTCTGAGCGGCTGCACTGACTTTTTTTTTGTTGTTGCTCCAAGTCAAATAAACCTTAAGAAAATGTTGTTTAAATGTCTCCTCATCCAGGCTGTTATCCATGAGGTACAGAGGATTGCCAACACTGTTCCACTCAGCGTCTTCCACAGCACAACTAAAGACACAGAGCTCATGGGATTTTCCATTCCCAAGGTATGGGGCAAATGGTTAAAAAGGTATTGGCCACAGAGACAATAAAGTGTCCTTTATGAACTTTGTTCTGGTTAATTTCTCCTCAGGGTACGATGATCATCCAGAACTTGATCTCATTGCACAATGAGGAGGGACAGTGGAAATACCCTCATGAATTCAACCCTGAAAACTTCCTTAATGACCAGGGAGAGTTTGTCAAACCAGAGGCCTTCATGCCTTTCTCTGCAGGTACAAGATCATAAACGAGATCATAAAAATAAACTGTATCACACTTGGAGTGGCAGACACTGATAGGGTGAGTCAAATCAAACTGCTGTAGATGACTTGGAGGTGTTATTTATTCCTCAGGTCCTCGGATGTGTCTCGGAGAGGGTCTGGCTCGTATGGAGCTCTTCCTCATCACAGTGACTCTGCTGAGGAAGTTCAAGTTCATCTGGCCTGAGGATGCAGGAGAACCAGACTATGCTCCAGTCTTTGGGGTCACATTGACTCCCAAACCTTATCGTATGAAGATCCAACTCAGGGCATCTACATGAAGTGGCCTTAAGACACACAGCAGAAATAGTGCAGATTGACTCAGATGAAAACAAACTATACAAAAAATGACCACACAAAGACTTCAGAAACTCCTATGTGAAACTGGTAAAAAATTCTTATTAAGTTTGCTCTCATGTAAGGAAGTTATGTGGCCACAAAAACAGCCTTTTCCATCATATACTTTGTGATTAATGTGACTAAAAGCATTGCATGTTGCAAGTTGATGCATGTTAATGATGTGTATATACCCTTGTTTGTGGATTAAAGATTTACTTGTGTGCTGTGATTTTCAGCTTCGCTGCCTGGCTCTGTGTGTTCGGTTGTGGCCCGGCCAGTTTCCCCTGAGATTATATGCATCTCTCAGTGACCCTGATGAGATTAGCTCATTGCCTGGATGGCAGCCGGACTCCTCTTTGTGTTGTGTTGTATGACTTTTTTTTAAAGAAAGCAAGTAAAGAAAACTAAAGTTATTTCGGTTGACCATAAATACAGTAACTTGAATGTATAGTAAAAACTGTGTTTTAATGTAAGTCACAGACTTTTGAAATTGCTAAAGATTAGTGAGAAAACAGTTTAATATGGTCACAATTAAGGAAAGCATGACCTGCCACTGTGGACAGACACTGCTCCCTTCAATGTTCAAGCTGTGTTTCTGGGGTGGGCGAAAGGATTTGAACCAAAGCTCCTTTGGATGTGGGTGTCTGGTGCTGGTCAGATGTCATTTAGTTAATTTCCTAAAACAGATTTCCTCCATGGAGCAACAGTTACTGTCCTCATTCCAGTATCTGTACACAGAGACACCAACAACTCACTTCCTCTTGATATGAACAGTCACCTGTCTGAGATGGACCGAAAGGCAAAGCTGCAATTACAGTCCTGCTTTAACTGCAGTGGCTGGAGTGTTTTTGAGAATACAGCTTCAGATCTAGATGAATTTACAGCCACTGTGTATCCTACATCAGCTTTTATGAAGAAGAAGCCTACAGGAGTGAAGACTGAATCCTGTGCAACCAGGCCAGAAACACTAATCAGCAAAAACAAGTGGTGCTTAAAACAAATGGTTGGTGCGATCAAAGACTGTAGTAAGAGGAGATTCTCGGTCATCAACACCTTTATAATTAATCATCAAAAGAGCTGTCATTGATGTAGTCGCTGCCAGACTCTGGATGAGCTTTTACTTGTACATGCTTTCCATCAACAGAGCCCGAACACAGAAGGAAGTCCTCATATTTCTCCAGAAATCCGGTGCAATGTCTGCCCACCAGACTCAGTACACGTTAGGAATAATCACTGCCTTGGTGCTACAGCGTAGTCTATAGCCAGCTGCTGTTTGATTGTGTGTTTTTCTGTGTTCGATATGAGGGGAAATGCTGACTGGTACAGCCCTGTTGTAGTATGAACAGAGCCACGTGCACGTCCACAGTCCACCTCGTCTACCCACTGCAGTTTGCCTACCAGGCAGTCGATGATGAAGTCAATGTGATCATTACATCCTGCAACACCTGGACTCAGCAGCGACATATGCAAGGGTCCTGTTTGTGGACTTCACCTTTGCGACATCATCCTTACAATCCTGCACAACCAATCCCCCCCTGTCTGTGGATCATAATCTTTCTGACAGGGAGGCAGGAGCAGGTGAAACTCCTGAAGATGCAAACAGCACAACAATCATTGGCATCATCCGGGATGATGAGTCTGCATGCAGGTGGGAAGTTTAACGGCTGGTCTTCTGGTGGTCCTGGAGCTGAACCCAAGATAATACTGGGAATCCATTCATAACTTTTCAAGTTATCTTGCTAACAGACAAACAGACAGACAGACAGACGGACAGACAAAAAGCCGCTTCGCTTCGCGGAGGTAATTAAGAGCCCACCTACTGAGAGCACTCTGTCTACAGTGGAAACTTCAGGATTTTGGGATGGAAAAGGCCCAGGAGAGGAGATACTTTTTGCACCAGCTCAGGCAGTTCAACTTGCCTCCGCCAAGGGGAGGTAATGTTTTTGCCAGCGTTTATCTTTTTGTCTGTCTGTCTGTCTGTCTGTTAGCAAGATAACTTGAAAAGGTATGAACGGATTTTCATGAAATTTTCAGGAAATGTTGATAATGTGACAAGGAGCAGATGATTAAATTTTTTGTTCACCCCCCAAAGTATATTCGTCATTAATTGGATCTGAATATCCATCGCCGCAGCACAATTTTTAGCGCCTCGCACCCCCCAATCCGCACCCCACAACCTGCTCAACCCCCAACCCCCCACCCCGCCCGAGCCAAATATTCGGATATTCGTCAATAATTGGACCCGAATATCTGGAGCACAGAAATTGCTATTTGGACCAGCCCTAATGGGTGGATCACTGCACATCCATCACACCCTGGACACAACCTGTTCCAACTCCTACCCTCTGGAGGGTGCTACAGATCAATGAGCACCAAAACAACTAGACACAAGAACAGTTTCTTCTCACAGGTCATCACTGTGATGAACATTATAACCATTCAGAAACAGGTGTTCATCCACCTGTATAATATGTCAATACCTGTATTGATTGTTAGTATGGACCATGAGTCTGGAATAAAGATATCTATCTATGCCTATCTATCTATCTAACTGTTTTTGCACTAAACTTTGGCTCACTGTAATTTTGCACTACAATAGTGTAATGAAAACACTGGATTTAAATTTGGATTCTCATTCTGGCTGTGCTCAATGTTCTCTCTTACCTAAATACAGAGAAACAAAGTAAACATCCAGAAAAGGCAGGACCAAGGGGCAGAGATACCCTTTTATGGCAGGTTCACCCCTTAGCCCCTACAATCCATGCTACGATGTTTGTTTCACTTGTCCTGCTATGGCTCTGCGATTTCTTCATGATTCTTCAGCTCAGGCCCATTTATTTTCACCAGCAACAACGCATTTCCTCTTGGTCCGAATGGTCACCTGTGTGTGCAGAGTAACACAGCCAGAAGAGGCAGGGCTCAGGGCAAAGTTACGCCTTGAAAACAAATCAATTCCTATCCTTAGTTTAGTTCAATCCATGCTACCATGTTGGTTTCAATTGTCCTGCTGGGGTTATGCATTTGCTTCCTCATCCTTCAACTCAGGCCGAAGAGGCCCAAGAACTTTCCACCAGGACCCCCTGCCCTGCCCATACTGGGAAACATTTTGCACCTGAGCATCCAAAATCCCTTGGAGGACTTTGAGAGGGTAAGGAAAATGTTGCACTAAACTATTCTGCTCTCTAAATGCCTTAAATTATTATAACTAAAATAATATTTGCACTGCATACTTAGAGGAACATGAGTTACTTAGTAGCAATGCTGCTTCGATGCTATTTTTCTGTGGTAACATAATATGTCGTCAGTATAAAGTTGACTGCTTGCGCACTTGGAGTGCACCCAAGCAATGTGACCGGTCATGCACGGCCTACGTGTCTGACTTTGATTACTGATAAACCAAACTGTGTCTGGAGATTGTTGCTGAGAATGCAACACTACGTGGGTGAAAGGCTTTTCACAACCACAGTTCTGGAGGATAATTTGTAAATGTCACCTATACTAAAAGAGAAATTGCTGATGCTTATTGTAAAAAAATAGTTGGTGTTTTGTGCAATACAAACGAGATTATGCCTCAGACATCAAGAGGTGGTGGCTGGAGTCTTAACTGTTATCTCAGTGCCGAACAGGTATAATGAGAATCATCTGCCTGAGTGAAACAGATTAATGTTTCAAAAGCAAAAAAAATGTTTTAATTAAAACCTTCAAATGAGTAGGAGTATGAGTATTTGATGAATATTATGTAAAAATTGGATGTATTTTAACAGTATCTGTATTCCATAACTGCCTTAGACCATAATGAAAGCTTCACCTTTAAGTCAAAAAATGTGTGCTGTGTTCCGAGGACAACAGGGCACATATGGATGAATTTGCAACAACTGATCTTAATATGACAGAAAATCAACAGCAACAATGCTGCTCAAATGCTTTTGATGTGATTGCTTGATATATTGTTGGTAGGTATAAAGTTTATTTCTTGCACACTTGGAGTTTTCCCAAGTAGTATGGCAAGTTGGACAGACCCATAATTAAAATCAAATTTTCATGTTTTGATCTTGAAATAGGTAGAAGTGAAGTGCTATTGTGTCATATCTTAATATAAAGTGCTATTTACATCTCTAAATACAGAAGGATTGAGACAGAAACACTGTCAGATTGATACAGTCATATAAACAGCTTTATCTGCAGTGAACCTTGTATTTGCAATAAAACCACTTTGTTGTTCCTTCCCAGCTGAGGAAGTCTTATGGAAATGTCTACAGTTTGTTCATCGGTCCTAATCCAGCTGTCATAATCAATGGGGTGAAAACCATGAAGGAGGCTATGGTGACCAAGGGGACGGATTTTGCTGGACGACCTCAAGACCTGTTTATTAATGATATCACCCGCAGAAAAGGTAGAATAGATATTATATGTCATACCATGGGTGCAGCTTTTGTTTAAACCTTGAGGGGAACTAATTAATGATTAAGTATCATTTATTAGTGAGTTAAGTATCATTTATTAAGGGAGTGAAGTATTCACTCCCTTCAAGTCAGTATGTAGTAGATCCACCTTTTGCCACCATACTGAACCTCTGCTGATAGGTTTCGATCAGCTACTGCAATTCTACCCCATTCTTCTTTACAAACCTGTTCAAGCTGTGTCAGGTTGCATGCGGATCACGAGTGAACAGTCCTTTACAAGTTCAGCCACAAATTCTCAGTTGGATTGATTTCTGACTGGGCTCTGACTCACTCACTCTAGAACATTTATCTTCTTGTCTTTAAACATTTTTTCTGCAGCTTTGGCTGTATGCTTCAGGTCATTCTCTTGCTGGAAAACAAATCTTCCCCAAGTTGCAGTTCCCTTGCAGACTGCTGAAGGCTGTCCTTCAGGTTTTCCCTATACTTTTCTGCATCCATTTACCCCCTAGCCGACCAGGGCCTGCTGCTGAGAAGCATCCTCACATTATGATGCTGCCACCACCATGCTTCACGGTGAGGATGGTGCATTTGTGAGGATTTGTAGTGTTTGTTGTCTGCTAAACTTGATGTCTAGTCTGACAGACAAAAAGCTCTCTTTTAGTCTCATAAGACCAGATGATCTTTTTACATCAGAGTCTCCCACATGCCTTATTGCAAACTCTACGCAAGATTTAATAAAGACTTTTGTCAACAGGGGCTTTCTCTTTGACATTCTCACATTGAGTCATAGGTCTTTTGGTGGCCCCCTCACTAGTCAGTTGGCAGCCTCGCTTCTGTCAGTCTACCCCAGGGCAGCTGTGGCTACATAAGTAGCTTACCACCATCGAGTATGGAGTGAATGAATAATGCAGTGTCCAGAAAAACACTATATAAAACCAATGCATTATTATTATTACTATTAGTCACTTTATAGCAGTTTCTCACTTGTTGTGGATGGTTTGCTCTCGGTAGATTTGCAAACTTGCCATATTCCTTCCATTTAATGATGGATTCTCTACTCCAACTTATATTCAATGATTTGGAAATTTCCATCCCCTGACTTGTGCTTTTAAAAAACCTTGTCACAGATTGTTTGGAGTGCATTTATAGCCAGGAGTACCAATTCACCAGTAACCGGACCTTCCAGATACAGGTGTCTTTATACTACAATCACTGAGACACATTCACTGCACTAAGATGATCTCTATTTAAGGAACTGTGTGACTTGTAGTAAGTGTCACTTTAAGGAGGATGAATACTCATGCAATCACGTATTTTACGTTCCATCTTATTATTAATTTACCTTACTTTGTAGAAATCTGTTTTCACTTTGACATTTGTCTTTTTTTTGTAAATTCTTGTGAAAAAAGCCAAATTAAATTGATCATGATTTAGTGTTGAAAAGCAATAACAGGGGAACCTTCCAAAAGGAATAAAAAGCAAATGTTCTCTGGAATAAAATAGCCATGACGGTGATATTTTGAGAAATGTTACATTAAATCATTCTTAAACAGTCTGTGTTGCTACAACGTTTGTAGGAGTGATTCAGGTAGATTATGGCACAAGCTGGAGAGAACATCGTCGCTTTGCTCTGATGACTTTGAGAAACTTTGGTCTGGGGAAGAAATCAATGGAGGAGAGAATTCATGACGAGATTCAATACACCATTAAAACACTGGAAAAGAGCATCGGTATGTTATCTTTGGGTGCACACAACTGAAATTTTGCATTGCGCTATTGTTTCTGTAATGTTCTTTTGTGGTGTTGTACATATGTTAGTTTGCATTATATCTTTTACAGGCAAAGCTCTAAGTCAACAAGTGATGTTTCATAATGCGGCTTCTAACATCATCTGCCAGGTCCTTTTTGGTACACGCTACGAGTATGATGATGACTTTATCAGAGTAACTATTCGGTGCTTCACTGAGATTTCCAAAATAGCCAATGGGCCATGGGCGATGGTAAGTGAAAGCATGTTTTTGAGGTCATAAACCTGTTTTAGAAGTATCATCAAGGGTAAACCATGCTGACAGGTATTATGTGTAAAAAACCAGAAGCAATTTGCAAGTACTGCGTCAGTGAGAACAGGTAAACAGACAAAAGGCTGGTGATCCAACGATGAATAAGTTCATAAATGAAGAAGGTAATGCAAAAGAAAACGAAGACACAGGAGGCTGAAAAGATGCAGTTATCACGTCAATACTCTTTAACTCTTGTAATTTGAAGGGAAGAACTGAGGATAAAATCATTCACCACAACAATTCATGCCAGGAAGCAGAATCTAAATATGTGGATTCAGACACATTACTAATGTTTTTTTCTTTACAGCTGTATGACTCTTTTCCCTTTATTCGTAACCTGCCACTACCCTTCAACAAGGCCTTTAGGAATGTTGAGGTAAAAATCACTCAAACCACAAACATGCTTTGTAATGGTCAACGCATATACTCATACATGTACGTACAGATTTTTATTGATGACTTCTGTTTTTTTTAAGACTATGAGGAATCTTGTACTTTGTATGATAAAAGAGCACAAGAAGACTAGAGTCCCTGGTGACCCACGACACTTTGTAGACTGCTACCTGGATGAACTGGAAAAGGTGTGTGACAACAGCCAGGTTGCTATTGTAGACTCCAGAATAAATATGGACTGTGGTTAAATAAATTATGCCAAATTCATATTTGTATTTGTTTGAGTTCATTGTGGTCATAAGCTGGGTCCTTTCACCTCCCATAGTGTTTGTCAGTACTGTATAAATACATGTTTATATCACTGTATCACTATCTCTGTCTTACAAAGATCACTCTTATTTTTTAGAGAGCAGATGATCCTTCATTTTCAGAAGATCAACTCATCATGTACGCTCTAGATCTTCACTTTGCTGGGACTGACACAACCTCCAACACCCTGCTAACTGGTTTTCTTTACCTTATGAACTACCCACACATACAAGGTATAGCTGCACACGTAATCTTGAGTTTTTTTCTTTTATTTCATTGGCTCTATAATTCACCCATTGTCTTAATAAAGTTTGTCTCTATGTATCTGTTAAATTCTGTATGGAGGAATACTTTCAAAGTCAAAACAGCACGGGTGTTTTTCACAGAATGCATCAACCCATACCACACTGTAAAAATGTTCACCCAGCTAAATGACTACAGAAACTCCCTTCCATATCTACAAAACAGGATTCAAGAGCTCCATTTGATCCTTTGTTCAATTTTCGCACAGATCTTGACTGGTGCTGATAAAAATAGCTGGACACTTCTAATTCTATTCAATTCAATTCAATTTTATTTATATAGCGCATATTTACAACACATGTCTTCACATAGCGCAGGAAAGAACAGTACAGGAAACAGAAAACCCAACAATACAAAATAGCTTTTGGATTCCATATAAGCAAGCATTCCACAACGGTGGGAAGGAACCAAAAACCCCCTAGGATGGGGAGTGGGGGAAATAACCTCCGACAGAACCAGGCTAAGGGAGGGCGGCCATCTGCCTCGACTGGTTGGGCTGGGAATGAAATAATTAATAATTCTATGAAATCAACAGTTGCAAATTGAAAAAGAGAAGCTTTAAAATTATTTATTTAATTTAATGTTATAATGTTTGCCCCCTCAGAACGATGTCAGCAGGAGATTGACCAGGTGTTGGAAGGGAAGGATCGGGCCAGTTTTGAGGACAGACACAACATGCCCTACATGCATGTACTGTATATACTGATCAGTCAGATTTAATGTGTGCATCTGGTCTTCAGTGTCATGTCAGTTAAGAGTCTGTTTTCCTTCTGCTCTAAGTCAGACAAGTCCTAAGAAAAGGTTGTCTAAACCTCTCTTCATACAGGCTGTGATCCACGAGGTACAGAGGATTTCCAACACTGTTGCACTCAGCGTCTTCCACAGCACGACTAAAGACACAGAGCTCATGGGATATTCTCTTCCAAAGGTAAGAGACAACTGGTTAAATAGGTTTCGGCAACAGAGACAACAAAGTGAAGAGTCTCCTATATGACCTTTGTTCTGGTTAATTTCTCCTCAGGGTACGATAATCATCCAGAACCTGAGCTCAGTCCTGAGGGAGGAGGGACAGTGGAAATACCCTCATGAATTCAACCCTGAAAACTTCCTTAATGACCAGGGAGAGTTTGTCAAACCAGAGGCCTTCATGCCTTTCTCTGCAGGTACAAGATCATAATTGAGATCATAAACATAAACTGTATCACACTTGGAGTGGCAGACACCGATAGGGCAAATCAAATCAAATTGCTGTAGATGACTCTGAGGTGTTTTTTTATTCCTCAGGTCCTCGGATGTGTCTCGGAGAGGGTCTGGCTCGTATGGAGCTCTTCCTCATCACGGTGACTCTGCTGAGGAAGTTCAAGTTCATCTGGCCTGAGGATGCAGGAGAACCAGACTTCACTCCAGTCTATGGGATCACTTTGTCTCCCAAACCTTATCGCATGAAGGTCCAACTCAGGTCATCGGCGTGAAGTGGTCTCGACTTACGCAGCAGAAACAATGCAGATTAACTCAGATGTACACAAACTGAAAGCTAATCAGTAGTTTGAGATAATAATGGAGCTACCCTTTAAAGCAGTTAACAATAGTTAGCTGGATGAGCACACTTATCATTAGTTCCTTCAACAATTATTCTATATTCTTAGACACAACAACCACATGCACTTTGATAAACACTGGACGGTTGTAAAAATCTGTTTTCATGTTTTATTCTCAAAAAAGGTAAAAGTGATATTTACTTCTTAACATACAGGAGAATTAAGACAGAATTGCCATCAGATTAATGCAGTCATATAAACAGCTTTATCAGCATTTAACCTTGTATTTGCAATTAAAACCACTTTGTTGTTATCAGTAATTATGCTGTGTCCTAATTACTTTGAACTTCCTTACAGTGATGTTTTTACTGACTTTTCTTAGTGTTTTTATTGTTATAGCATGTTATTCTTTTTCACAATGAGTCTAGAATGAAATGAAGCCGTCCAAACACTTCCAAATATAAACCCATTCAATAAAAATGTGATAAGTTGAATAAACTCAGAGGAAAGACTCCTACAAACAGCTGGAAGCAACAATCTAAACCTCAGCTGCTGTTCATGCTTTGAGGTCTGTGTATGCCTCTGTCAACAAATGACACATAAACTGTGTCTTTTGCGATTTCAGTGATGTTAATGTCATTATAGTAATCTAATGATGCTTCCACTTGCACTCAGAGACCGTAAATGCATTTATTGTTGCCTTCCATGATACCTAAATATCTGTGAACTTGACCTATCTGAGCTAGGGTGACTGTGAGTTGACTGTGAACTTTCATGAAGTCTTGTGAACTTGTGTGATCAAGGTGACTCAGCAGCATTGCGGCTCCTGTTTAAAAAAAAAAGATTGGTTAATATGTGTTTGGTATAAAGTTGACCTTTTGCACACTTGGAGTTTATCCAAGTAGTACATGCACAGTGAGATTTTTTTCTTAACTTATTAACTTAACTGATTATTGATAAGCCATAAAGTGTGATAGAGATGTTTGCATTGAACTCAACAATATGTGGGTGATAGCTTTGTGGTGCTCAATCTGTTTCTCAGCACAACCACAGCTAGAAGTAGACAGAACTCACAAATGTCTTCTTCTAAGAATAACGTCATAAATCATAAAAAATAAAAAATAAAAGTAGAATTTCTTTGATTATTTATTTTACAAAAATTGGAAGAAAAAAAAAATTGGATTAACATGTATAACCTTATTTTAAGTGCTCCCAATTGTTATTAATGGAACAAACAACAAATACATACATAAAATAGATATTTTACTATATGGAATACCAAACATTTTGAAGTGAAAGAAGGCTCAACTGTTACTAAAACTAAACCATCCAAGCACCGTTATTTTGCTTGAATAAAAAGAGATAAAATATGAATTTATTTTATTTTATTTTAGAGCTGTTTTGTTGTATGACATTCTTTGCTCAAGTTTGCAAAATAAACATAATTCAGGGCATTTTAAAGAAACATCCATCATCCTAATTGATCTCTTATTGTTTAAATCTGCATTTGACAGGAAGACTTAAAAATATCTTTGGAATCTCTTGAATGTACAATGTGTTATTTCTGGCCTCTTCAAAAGACAGTAAACAAAGCACCTAAAGTTACCTAAATGGCTGCAACTAATTTATTTGAATGTAAGGTACAAAAAACAAAACAAAAAACAAATAGGGTTTTAAAGCAAGTCATAGAATGTTTGATATGGTCACAGATGAGAAATGCATGACCTGCCACTGCATAGTAACACTGCTCACTTCAGTGTTAACTGTGTTTCTGGGGTCGGTGAAGGGATTGGAAGTGAAGCTGCTTTAGAGGTGGTTGTCCATGGTGCTGATCAGATGTCTTTTAGTAAATCTCCTAAAATAGATTTGCTCCATAGACCGTCTTTAAGGGAACAATTAGTAAACACAGACACCAACAACTTGCTTCCTCTTGGTCTGAAAGGTCACCTGTGTGTGTTTGATATTATCACTTACCTTAATACAGAGAGACAAAGTACACATCCAGAGGAGGCGGGGCTCAGGACAGAGACACCCTTTAAAAGCTGGTTAGCAACTTACTCTTTTCAGGTTAATCCTATCCATCCCATCATGTCTGTCTCAGTTATTCTGCTGTTGCTCTGCGTTTGCTTCATCATCCTACAACTCAGGCCCAAGAGGCTCAAGAACTTTCCACCGGGACCTGCTGCTCTGCCCATACTGGGGAACCTTTTGCACCTGGGACTTCATAACCCCTTGGAGGACTTGAAGAGGGTAAGAAACATGGTGCAGTGACCACATGATCAGTGCTGCTCCTGTTGCTTTTATGTGATTGCATAATATGTCATTGATAAACAGTTGACTGCTTGAAAACGTGGAGCAGCAGGGCAGGTCATGCACGGTGGACTTTTCACCAGCAGGAACAAATACACACATAAAACCAGACATACAAATATGACCTAGAACAAAAGTAAACAGGTCAATAATTAAGAAGCATGAAAATCAAGCATATGCATGTGAGTGAAAAAGTATGAACAAGGTGTAGGAAAGTGTGTGTATATGTATGTATGCGTGTAAGTAAAGGTACGGAGTGATCAGCAGGAGCAACAGTCAACTACAATCTGTTGGAGTTTAAGCTTGAAGGTGGTGAATGGAGTCAAAATTGCGAGTTTGAGGGTGTTTTGTAAGGTGTTCCAGTCGTTAGCTGCTGCACAGCAAAACGAGTTACGGCCAAAAAAACTAGAAGTATTGGGGATGATGAGCTTGATGTATTCACTTGACCTAGTACGATATGAATTATGGGCGAGGTGAAGAAGAGAAGATAGATAGGGAAGTGATGAAGCCACCGGGTATGAAAGGAGGGCCACCTCACCAATTTATAGAGATCGCAGTGGTGAGTGTAGAAGGGTGCGTTAGTGGCAAAGCAGATGGCTGAGTGATAAAGAGTGTCTAGTTTTTTGAGCGCGGTGCTTGAGGATGGAGATGATGTCGCCGTAATACAGAATCGGGAGTATTGTCATCTTGAAGAGGATGTGTTTGGCAGCATGAGTGAAGGAGGCTTTGTTGCGGAAGAGGAAATCCAGTCTGGCTTTGAGTTTGGTCTGACGGTTATTAATGTGTGTGGCGAAAGACAGAGATGAATCCAGCCAGAAGCCTAGATATTTATAGGATTTGACATACTCCACAGGTGAGCCATCTGCACAGTTGATCATGGGTGGGCTGGATCTTACTGATGTTAAGGCGGAGGTGGAGGTTGTGACAGGACTGCTCAACAGGAGTGAGGCTGAGCTGAAGAGTGGATGCTGCAGAGTGGAGAGAAGGGCCAACTGAGTATAAGATGGTATCATCGGCATACAAATGGATCTGGGAACTGCCAGCAGCTTTTGCAACCTTGATTACTGCGATAAGCCAAAAATGTATCAGGACATTAAATGCCTGCTGTGATCTGAGGACACATATACAGATAAATTTGACTTGCAGGATGTGGTTTGAAAAGTGTCACATCAGAGTGCAGTGTCACTACAGATGATCATCATTAATTCATGCCCACGTAGGCAAAATGTAAAATGCTATGGTGTCATATCTTATTATGATATCACTATTTATGTCTTAAAATACAAGATAATTAAGACTGAAACACTGCAAGATTGATGCTGTCATATAAACAGCTTTATCAGCATTAAACCTTGTATCTGCAATAGTTTTGTTTTAATCATTTTTATTTATTGGCCATGTTCCCCTTGAGGACAATAAACTGATGAACCCATTTTAAGGTAATTTCAATCTAAATGTATGATACATGTATTTCAACCACTGAGTCGTTATATGTTGTTTCTTCCCAGCTGAGGAAGTCTTACGGAAATGTCTATAGTCTGTTCATCGGTCCTAATCCAGTTGTCATCATCAATGGGGTGAAGGCCATGAAGGAGGCTATGGTGACCAAGGCGATTGATTTTGCTGGACGACCTCAAGACCTGTTTATTAATGACGTCACAAGGAGAAAAGGTGAAGTAGACATTATACATCATACCTTGGGTGCAGCTTTCATTTAAACACTGGAGGTAACTCATTGAGCAAGGTTTGGAGGTTTAAACACTTCAGTTTCTACACTGTGGTGTATTTTTATGCACCAGTTTATGGTAAGAATGGTTTTATTTATATCAAGACAAACACAAAATTGAAGCACCAGGTGACAATTCAAATAAAATGGAATATAAAGCAATAAGGCTCTTAGGCATTCTGGCATATTTATTCTCCTGTAGGTCAACTTTTCTCATTTAATATTGACCCTACTGAATCAACACACACATACAGGCATGATTTACTCAATGACATTTCTTTAATTTCCAAACCCCAGGAATTTAATTGCTCAAAACCTTCAATAGTTAATAGTTCAAAACCTTCTGCACATTCAAAACGTATCACACGTCTGTGTTTCAGATAGATTTTTAGGAATTATGAACATCTTATCAATGGTATTGAAGCTAATCAAAAGTAAGAATACAACATGCATTAGCCTTAATGGAATAAAACATAAATCAAATCTATTGGAGAATGAGACCTTTTCAAAATCTGTAAATAACTCTGGAAAACAGACAAAACACAAAAAACATGATAAACTACTCCTATGTGTCATCGGACAGATGGTGTAAGATATAAACTGACCAAATACATAAAGTATGTTAATACTATGTTTCTAAAAAAGTATGGTGATAACGTAGGTGAATTCATATTTTGATTGTTAACTCAGTAAATAAAGTGTACACAAGGAAAAGCCTCAGGTTATAAAGTACATAACAAAGCACTGTGAAGATTAGATAATTAAACAGGATAGGAGGCAGACATGCTCTGGAATAGAACTGCAATGTAATATTATAAGATATATCGATCAAGCATCAACAGGATGCAGTGAAACTAGTTTGATTGACAGAGGCCCCACTGCATAAGCCAGAGTACCCAAAGGATCCACTGCCAACGTCCTGGTGCCAGACCCCATAGAACACCCTGAGAGGTCCTCTTGTCCATGCCCAATGGTTCAGAGCATTTTTGACCACATAAGGGGGACCAACACAATATTAGGCAGGTGGTCATAATGTTTTGCCTGATTGGCATATGTGACATTAAATTAGTCTAACTGTTTATGTTGCTTCACCTGTTGCAGGAGTGGTTCTGATAGATTATGGCCCTATTTGGAAGGAGCACCGTCGCTTTGCTTTGATGACCATGAGGAACTTTGGAATGGGGAAGAAATCAATGGAGGACAGAATTCATGATGAGATTCAATACACCATTAAAACACTGGAAAAGAGCATTGGTATGTCATCTGTGGGTCCACACAACTGAGTTTTTGCATTGCGCTATTGTTTCTGTAATGTTCTTTTGTGGTGTTTTACAAATGTTAGTTTGCATTTTGTCTTTTACAGGCAGAACTCTGAGTCCTCAAGTGATGTTTCATAACGTGGCCTCCAACATCATCAGCCAGGTTCTTTTTGGTACACGCTACGAGTATGATGATGACTTTATCAGAGTATCTGTTCGGTGCTTCACTGAGATTTCCAAAATAACCAATGGACCGTGGGCCATGGTGAGTGAAAGCATGTTTCTGTGGTCATCAATCTGACTCGGAAATGCTTATTAGACAATGCTTATAGGTAATATTTATAAAAAGGCGAGGCAATTTCCATTTGATGTGAAGTGTTGAGACCTTCCCTAACTGTCTCTGCAGCTTATGACAACCTGCAGATTCAGACTCTGGGCAAAATGCATAAATCAATCAATCAATAGGCCACAGACTGTGACTAAATGTCTAGGTTAATTTCCAAAATTAAACTCAGAATAGACTTGCAGTTCTCCTTGAACTTCTTAAGAATGGATTCTAGCTGTACTTTCTGTGTCAATTAAGTCATTTGAAGGGAATAACTGAGGGTAAAATCATCTGTTCAGAACAATTCATGCAGAATCTGAATATGTAGATTCAGATAAATTAACGATTTCTCTTTCTTTACAGCTGTATGACACCTTTCACTTTATTCGTAACCTGCCACTGCCCTTCAGAAAGGCCTTTGAGAATGTTGAGGTAAAAATCACTGTAACCACAGCCATATATTACAACAGTCAACACATATACTCTATTATGTGTCAGTGAAAAGAAACAATGTAAAGTCATACAAAATTTGAATTATTTGTGTTTTTTTAGACCTTGAGGGGTCTTATAAATGGCTTGGTGGCTGAACACAAGAAGACCAGAGTCCCTGGAGAGCCACGAGACTTAGTTGAGTGCTATCTGGATGAAATGGATAAGGTATTACTATTTCTGATAATATGGTGTAATATGGTGTCAATAGATATGGGTTGTGTTTAAATGAATTATAAGAAATTCCCAATTTGCACTTGTTTCAATTCATTGTGGCCATGAATTGACTCCTTGTACCTCCCATATTGTGTACCAATATAGTATCATTACATTTTTACCTCGCTTGCATTTGTCTTACAAAGATCACTCTTCTTTTTTAGAGACCAGATGATCCTTCATTTTCAGAAGATCAACTCATCATGTACGCTCGAGATCTTCACTTTGCTGGGACTGACACGACCTCCAACACCCTACTAACTGGTTTTCTTTACCTGATGACAAACCCACACATACAAGGTATAGCTGCACATGTAATCATGAGTTTTCCTTTATTTTGGCTCTATTATTGGACCCATTGTCTTTGTACATTTTTGTCCGTTCATAAGAATTACAGAAACCCACTTCCATACTTAAGAGCTCCATTTGATCCTTTGGCCAGTTCATGCAACAGATCTTACTTGATTGTAGCTAATCAAAATAACTGGACACTGTCTTTTCAACCGGTGAAATCCACTTAGGCAAAAAAACATGATAAGCTTGTGTGTTGTTTCCACCTACTGTTTAATTTTGAAATGCCTTTGTTTACTTCAGCTAAATGCCATATGTCATTACAAATATTATTAGAAAGGCTCTGCAATCCCTAGGCAGGTAGATGAATTCCCTCAATGGACTCAATATTTCACCCCTTCTTTCAATTTATGGCACGAGATTACCATTCATTGTCTACATATACAGCTGTGCATTACATTCTGGTGTTGCAATGCCTTTTGAGAGACAGCTGCAAATGTTACTTTTCTGCATGAAGTTAAGGTCCAATACATAAAGAATGGGGAACCTTGAACTGTAGAAGGTTGAATCTGCTGCAATCAGCAGATGTGGGCACACAACATCAGCAAACAGAAGACATTACTGAGTACACATATTTAAGAAGTACATGCAATACGAGGGAACATCAAAAAGTTCTTGTCCTCACCTGGAAAATAAGGCCTGTAACTCCTATTTTGGGGCATAACTATAACTATAAAACCTTATATCACTGTCCACAAAAACTCAAATGTTTGTTGTAATTTTTTTTTGTTGCAAGGAGAGGAAAGCTTCAAGCTGGCATGCTGTTGCTCCAGGACAATGCGCCTGTCCACACAGCACAGGTGATGCTGTCTGACTTTTAGAAGTCAGAGGGTAGCAAGGTTGGTGAGTAAGGTGCATGAGGCAACAGTTCAAAGCCACATTGGCTGCTTCTGCCACCTGTGCTGTTTGGACAGGTGCATTATCCTGGAGCAACAGCAACCAGCTCAAAGCTTTTCTCTCCTTTTTCTTCAAATGCTTCAAACATTTTTGTGTTTTTGTGGACAATGATATAAGGCTTTCTAGTATACAGGTATGCCCCAAAATGGGAGCTACGCCTCTAGTTTTTGGGTGAAGTCGAGAACTTTCTGAAGTACCCGCATAGAAAACATAGATTTAACTGATAGCATTAAAGATGACTAAACTCCATTCAGGTGTTCCACAAAGCCATGCAAGCATGTTACAATGCAACATATCAGGACCCTAAATGGAAAGCAGCCTCTCTAAGTTCATGTTTCCCTGACCCTTCATGTTTTGTTATAATCTTATTGTTTTGTGGAATATAAAAAAGCAACATGAGATGTTATCTTTCCCACCTCAGAACGATGTCAGCAGGAGATTGACCAGGTATTGGTAGGGAAGGATCGGGCCTGTTTTGAGGACAGACACAACATGCCTTACATGCAGGTACTGTACTGTACACTGATCAGTTATATTTATTGTGTGCTGAGTGACATGTCTGTTAGATCATGCTGCGAAGTTAGCTAAAGGTTGGAGATCATATAATCATACAGTAAATCTGTGGATTTGGAGATCCATTGAAGGCAGTTCCCCTTGCTGCAGCTGTACTGACCTGTGCTTTTGGGGCTGAGCTTCAAGGAGCCTGCATTGATTTCCCTCTGTTCCAAGTCAAATGTTTAAATCTCTCTTTGTACAGGCTGTGATCCATGAAGTGCAGAGGATTTCCAACACTGTTCCACTCAGCGTCTTCCACTGCACAACGAAAGACACAGAGCTTGCGGGATACTCCATTCCAAAGGTAAGATGCAACTGGTTAAATAGGTTATCGTGATAAAGACAACAAAGTGAAGATCATCTTTTATCTGTGTAGTTTCATAGTAATACAAGTCATGATAAAAGAACTTCAGTAGCAGGAAACTGGACTTTTGGTTCTTGAAGACATTTGACATTCTTCAGTAACTGACTAAAGGAGGCTCCCAGATACATATTCCAGCAGAATCAGGTTCAAATGGGAGCATGTCAGGGAAAATGAACTGCCTTTTTGGATACCGGAAGCCTATACACACAGACTAATACTTACTGCAACATAAACTGGAGACTCAGAACTTTACAACAGATAAAAGAAAAGGAACACATGCATATTATTAAATCCCCTGATTTGATTTGATTTGATTTGGTTTTTATTTGTCTCAAACAAGCACTAACATAAAAAC
>OMNN01009152.1:3608-19435 GCA_900302755.1 Chromis chromis
ATCAGTTTTATATGTATTATATTGAATGCAATATTCATTGGTGCTTTACATTATGTAAAGTTATTCCATTATTTATTTAATGCTGGGATCATTTTTAAAACTGTAAAAATACCTGTTATTATTTCCCATACACCAAAGAGACACTTTAAAATATTGTGTTTGTCTGATCAGCACTTCAAAATGCAAATATATATTACAATTCAGTATTATTTGTGACAAAGAACGGCATAAAATTCTCATACATTAGGAAGAGAAAATATTGTTGCATAGAATAATGAATAAACTGTTATCCACTTCTTCAACTAATAATAATGTCTACTACTTAAGTAGTTATATCCATAACAATGCATCATATTTTATAAGTTGGTCCAAAGTTTTGTATCTAAAATCTTGACATTTAAAGTAACTAGTAAATAAAATAGCAGTGGTGTTTCAACCACAATATTTGTAGAATATTGCAGAATGGAATGGAAATACATGTATCTCAAAACTACTTCAGTTAATGAACTTTCCACCACTTCAATCTCGTAAAACAACACTATATGCTTGTATAATCACATTAGGATTGCATTGAAAGTTACTGAAAATAATATTGAATTGAAATATTTACTTACTCTTCTCTACATGACCTGCAGTAAGATTTAAAAGTGAACTTTCTTCTTTCCAGAGTAAGCGTATTGCTGGAAGGATCATTCCTGCCATAGCCACCACCACAGCAGCAGTAGCAGGCCTGATGTGCCTGGAGCTGTTTAAACTGGTGCAGGGTCACCAGAAGATCACCTCTTACCGCACAGCTTACATCAACCTGGCCGTCCAGTACTTTGTCCTGTCCCAGCCGAGCCGTCCCCAGGACTTTGAAGTGAGTAACAGCTCAATATAGCCACAGCCGCTCTAAGTTAGTATTTGTGGGGGGATTTGGGACGAGATCTATGAAGCATTCAGTCATATATAGGATCTGAGTGAGGCTCTTTATAAAGTCGGACAGACTCTTACTGTATATACATCCATAATTTAAGCCTGTCTGCTTTGGGGATAAATCTGTTGAGTTCTTTGTAGATTTATGTCCTTCCCCTTTGGGTGGAGAGCTTTAACTCATGAATGAGTGCTCTCAGAATAAGAACCCACTATTAACTGTCAATCTCTTGCATATAAGCCAAGTCTTTAGCGAGCTCAGTGTAATCCTCAGGATATTTCTGGGCAGGTAAGGCATATACAGACCTGTGCTTCCACTGTGTTTGGACAAATTAAGTGAATTTAATGCATTCAAAGAAAAGAGAAAAAGGTTTATTCTCTTAAGACAGAGCCCTTTTAAGATCAGTCCTGCAGTAACATCTGAGGTTATACCAGGTTCACGAACGCACACAGTATAAGGTTTGTTATTCTGTGTTGACTAAGCTTTGAAACACAAACACAAATTAGCTACCAGTCAAATACAAAAGCTAGTAGCGGAGAAAATATAATATACTCTATCCCATCAATTAATTGTGCTGCCCTCGTGCATGTCCCACTGCTCACCCCTATAGCTGACTTCTGAAGGTAATCAGATACTGGACCCAAAACTCTGCAGACTTACTGCTCAGGGCATTGCTGCTCTGACTGGCAGGGGTCACTGGGGGTCAGCAAGTGGGGTAGCTATGTCCTGTGTAACGTGAGGGTGCAGTGACAAGGGTCTCTGAGACAGTGTAGATCTGGTTTCAGCTTTGGTTACAGGCAAAAATTCAGCATCTGCATAAAAGGGTGCCGTGATGACAGAGGCAGCTGTGACTTTCTGTGCAGCTCTGAGATTCTAGACATGCCCTGTTTCTCATATGTACAGACCCTGGTGTTCTCACAGTTGTTGCCTGTAAACTGGGTGATGTTTGGACAGACTTGTGTCATTTTTTTCTGTCGTCAAATTTTGCTAGGATAAACACAATTTTGCCCAAGCAGCATGGAACATTGGATATAGTCAGTAATTGGTTGCAAGCAGTCATGCTGACGGAGCACCTGACATCATCCCAGCCAGAAGGCAGTCAGAGGGACGGGCAGATGTTAGATTTTCCAGATCTAGGCTTTTTTATTGTGGGTTAAAGTGTTGCAGCATCAGCTTTTAGGCTTTTCTCCATTCTATAGAGAAGTCAAAGCAGAAACAGGGCAGGACACAACCAGGGGGGAAAAGATTTTGCGGAGTTTCTGGGTCAGAGTGTTGAGTGTTGAAGACAAATCTTTGAATGTAATATTGGAAGACACTAATGCACACGTGCAATGACACGCTCACTGAGGGAGAGAAAGATGGTTAGCAGCCAAACCTTTAGCTGTCTAAGTGGGAGATTCTCTTGAATGTCTGCCAAAGGAAACATCAGTCTTAAGTCTCAATGGTTAGTTTAAATTTGACTACGATACTCCATCAACAAAACAAAACAAACAAAAAAACTCACCATTCTGAAAACATATAGTAAAAAAGATGCTGAGACAGAGTTCAGATTCAAACAACTAAAGTATCAGCATATTCTGATCACTTTATGCATGTTGTTTAGTTTAGTAAATGTATTAAATATCCACATAAACTGATTCCAAACTAGTCCCACACGCATAAATAAACGGATCAGTAATATTGTTAATATTTATTGTTTTAGTTTATCATAGGTACATCATTATCTACATGTATGTTGACTAGTAAGTAATAAGTAGCAAAGATATGTTTACTGAAATGTACCCATTACACAGTTTGTCCACTTATGAGCAGTGACAAGCTTTGCTTTATTTTTTAAGTGTCAAATTTTTCATCTTGTATATTTCTTGGCCAGAATTTTTGAATAACCAAATGTACAGCATTCTCATCAACAATGATTGTTAATGGTATGCATTCACATTAGATAACTTAATTCCATACATACTGATAGAGTATTTGGCCTCAGACATGCAGCATCAGTCGAGCTTGTTTCCATGATTACATGCAGCATGCATGCAATCACATTCCAGTCAGGGGCCAAAGGTCCAAGTGCTCTGCAGCTTCACAGCTAATGAATATTGATATTTTAAATCTAAACGTTTGTCTTTTCCAATGTTCCAAACATCCAATATGTCTGACTCGTGGTCTAGACATTATGTCCCTAGTTAAAGGGATAGTGTAATATTGAGAAACTATTTTAATCCTTTTTGAGCCCTGCAATTTAGGACTGCCACTTTACTGTGCTCTAATAAAATGTGGAAACGAGAATTAAACATGTAAATATAGAATATAAAGTTGGCCACATCTATAAAAAGCAGAAACAAAAGCAACATACTTGTTATTAATATTCTTATCTCTCTAATCTGAGATTAGAGAGGGTTTTAGTAGCTGCTTTTGAAGCAACTGCAGACGTGCAGCTGTTAAATATCACTGATCAGACATGCAGATTCAAGAGCTCAGCTTACTTTTGCAATGACTTGGACGTCTCCCCTTCTGAGATCAGTCTCAGTTCATTAATATCATGTATCAACGCTCACATCTCATGGGTTCTTCTGGTGGCCCACCCAGTGTTGTCCAAAGTGGCGCGCACCACATCACAGCATTTCCAGATGTTTGGCAGTTGTTATAATGTAACCTGTACTGTCACGACTCTGAAGAGGAAAAATGTGTTAGTAAGATGAGTGTTGAAGTGATTGAAGACTTTTGGAAAAATATGTTTTAGATGTGGCTGTGTACCACTCTGTCTCTACATAAATGTTTCACTCACAGACTCTTTAACTAAAATAAATTACAGCTCATTCTCCCACCACCTTGGTATTTTTCCAGAACGTGTTGCTTTAAAGCAGTTGCTTCCTAAAGTAGGAAGTTCCCCTGGCTCTCCCCTGCTGCTGCTGTCCTCTGCATGGAGGTAGAAATATGTAAACAAACAGGAGGCTGTCCTTGTCTGCTCACCACCACAGCTCTTTAGCATAGTTTTCCTCCCTGTGTTTATGCCTTTCAGCTAGGGAGCCAAGGTTAGTGAAGACAGAGTTAGTCTGGCAAGTTCACAGAGGAGAGAATCTGTATAATGGCTGGGAATGTTTACACGAAATCTGCATCAGTATATATTCTTTAAAAGTGTGTTGAATCAAATGTTATTGCCATAGTTATAGTCTGCACTGTATTGGTGATTTAGTTGAAACCTCCCAGCTCATATGCATAATTGCAAAGTGCAGCAGGCCAGACATTCTTATAATTACAATAAGACTTGGCTGTCCAAAAAACACCCAAAGTGTGCTTTGACATTTCATTTTATAAAAATAATAGGTCAAAAGTGCAATGTGATTGTGACTGCTCATGCATCCACAGAAAATTGTCCCACCACCTGCCAATAACCTTCAACTCTATTGAGAGTTTTAATGTCTTTTAGTTTGTTTTGGTTTTATGGCTTACAACTACTTGTTTTTCTTCACTGTTACCATTATTAACAACAGCAGGCAGCTGTTTTTAGAAGAAAAAAAAAGACTGTGATAAACCGACTTTACACTACTTCGCTTGCAGACAAACTAAGATCTCTTTGAGTTTGCGGTAACTGTCAGATAAACTCAACCACAACAGAGAAAACATTACAATTACAGACAGACATTTAACAACAAAGTATTCCACAGCATCACCAACAATCAAGACAACATGATACAATTGACACACACCTCATTATGTGACCCTGATTGATTTATTTAACAGAACTATACTGATAGTAACAACCAAAGAGAAGGTGTGATGCATCACTGAGAGCTGTCTGCCCTTTCCTCACCACTCAGGACTCACAAGGCAGTGTCATACTGTGTAGCTGTTGATCTGCAGTGTTGCTAGACATGTTAACCATTTTATTGAGTTAGGTCTTATTACCTACAGATGGTGAAAAATAGCAAGCAATAAAGCAGAGAAGTTAAAACACTCCCCACAAATGAATGACTATAAAGAATCTGTGTATAATGATAGTAATCCCATCCTTTAAATAGCACTCGTGTTTTTATCCAATTACAATTTTTCATTAGGTACTGTCCCTACATATTTATATTCTGTTACTGCTTTAATGCAGTCGCCTACTTGTTGATGTGTCTTCCAGCTCACCTGGATATCAAAGATCATTTCCTTAATTTTTGTGGTATTCAACCAAAGAAAGTGAAGTGTGACACCAGTTTGCCACAAACACCACATCTGCTCAACTAGTCACATCTACTGACTTGCAGGCGAATGCAGCCGTCCATTTAGATGCTAAAAGGATCAGTATTTCTCTTCGGAGTTGGTGGAGACCAAAACAGAGCTAAGGTGATTAATTCTAGGAAATGCAAGGCGGTTGTTTGCTTTATCAAATAATAATATCTGCTGCCCCCAAGGTGCCAAAAACATTTATTTTAATACTGCTTTAAATGCACTCTTTGTTGCTAGTGGTGCACAATATTTGAAAGGAGCATTGCACTAAATAGACCTAAATTCACCTTAGATAATATATTAAAGATAGTGAATGTCCTGTTGCAGAAAGCCAAACCTCACAAGACATTTAAGGATTCTTCAAGAGCAGCAAAGATTAATGAGTGTTGTGCTCCAGCAGCAGTAACTGAGCTGCAGCCTCAGTAGAACACAGAGAGACATCACCCGAGGCCAGGACAGAGGAGGACGTGTTTCAGCTGTGTATGAAGTAGCTCGATGCTCAGCCCCTCCAGCAGCTTGCCCAACACTCTGTATCAGTGTATGCTGTCTTTACTTGTCTTCTCGGCTGCCTGCTGGTTGTGAGCCATGGAAATACTCCCTCTTTTATGCCTGTGCACACATCCTCCACAGCCCAGTCTCAACTTTGTGCCCTTTCGCGCTCCCTCGATGCCCCTCTTCCCCACCTTGCCCTTTTAGACTCTAATTAAATTAGCAGTGTTGGAGGGAAGGCTCCTGATCTGAAGGAGCCACTCGTAGGTCAATGCTCACAGTGCTTCTTTGTTAATTGCATGCAGAAATGACGACTATTTCCTGCTTTCACAGGAAGCAATGTATTGAAACCAGATTTCCCAGCATGGTCTGCAGAGCACCAGGCAGGGATTTTGTGTTCATCTTCTACAGTCTCTGTTTCGGATAACTTTACATTCATGACTTGCTTCTTTAATGTGCATTTATAAATAATAAGAATGTTTAGATTTGCAGAGTTTTTGTTAAGTCCTGGGTGGTAGTTTGTCGTTTCGCATATGGAAAACAAACCCTTCAGTTGTGATTTGAGCCCTTGTGCAATTGAAGGACGCACATCTGTCACACAAACAACAGGGAATGGCTTAGAGAGAGAAAGAGAGCAACAAAGCAGGAGATTTACCTCACATGTGTTTAAATCTGCACTCGCTTTCTTGGACTGTGCCAGTAAAGAAACAAGGTGAACATGATCCAAGGCCCTCTGGATTCCCAGAGGAGTGCAGGGAGCATTGTGCAGCTTGTAACTCAAAACCCAGACATGAATAGTGTTCACAGGATAATGAGTAATCTGTGATGAACGTACACGGCTTGTGCCTGCTGTTGTTTTCCAAGGTCTGTTTATTGGTGGCATTGTGTTAGTCGGCCTTATGTTGTTGAGTCAAGTGTTGTTCTGCACTACATTGTTCTGTAACTGCTGCTCTTCAGTTCCCCATAGATCTTAACTTTCTCTTTTGTGTCATCAGCAACAATAGTGTGTCTGTGCACTGGTTGTTTATTTGTGTAGCAACAGACATCAGAGCAGATGAGTGAGAAAATAGTTCAACAAACTGTAGGAGATCATTTTTTAAATAGCCCACCCCTTTAAAAATAGCTCTCCAGATCTTTTATTCAGTAGATTGTGTGGTGCAGCTCATAAACCCAGCATGCAAACTTTCCATTTAGCCAAATTAATAAGGTGGAGGCGGGGGGTATAGCATCTCTTTTAAATCACTCTCAATCATATCTCCACATCTCATGCATATTTAATCCAGATGCATGCACGGAATAGAGTGACTTTGGTTGGACAGCTGCCCTTAAACTCGCTGAATCAAGCCTCCTAGCTGTGTCACTTCTCTGAAAGATGCCACAGCAGAGCAGAAATCCAAGCCTGCTTCAGAAGCACAGCTCTGTAGTTGACCCTGACCTCTGACCTTCCGGGTGGACTCCAAATGAATTTGCTGTTTCCTTCAGAAGAAAGTATTCAGTTAGTAATCTGTTTTCTGTCCACTGAGCAATAGAGGATTCACTTTTTATCAACCAGACAGTATCCATTAAAATGTGTACAAGGAACCAACACGAAACAGCAATAACTTTCCGTCATTGCATTTATCTCTTTCATTCTTCCATTGTTAACCCTGTTATTTGCCATATTTCCTACGTTAGCTTTTTGTCATGCCAGTTGGAAGCTTATTAACACCCTGATCCCCAAGCTGTTTGTGGGCCTTTTTTCCTTCCTGTCACATTTTTACTCACTGTGGGCTCATTTTTCACTGCAATATAAAGTCCAGCACCTAGATAAACAGCACAACCAGTAGTTTGCCAGCACAAACTGTGTTCTGTGCAGTATGATAGTTATAATGCCATAAATCATTACTTGTTTTACAAAATAAAATACAACATGGAATTACCATGAACAACATTTTCCAAGTGACCACAGATGTTAGCATAACTGTATAAAAATGAAACAATTTTCATTTGTTTCCATACTTGTCTCCTCTGCTCTGTGTAAACACAGCCTGCAGTTCAGCCCAGCCCTGATTTTTTGTCATGTGACTGTTGGTCACAGCTGAGTCACTGGCACCATGGTTGTGCAGGGAAATACAAACAGTTTACTTTTGGTGAACTTTTAAATTAGTGATTTTGAAGAAATGTCACAATTTAACCTTAGATGTGTTTTGTCCTCACAGAGAGTGTGTCACTTATGATATGTTCATGGACTGTAAGAAAGCTGAAAACTCATTGATTTTTAATGTTTTTACAGTTTCTTGCTCTGATCAATGTTTTTTTTTATTTTTTAAATAACCTTTCAAACCTACTGGCAGGGTTTGGGGCTCAGAGGGTTAAAGCATAAATGCTGGCTTGACATAGGTTGCAGATTTCTCATCACTGGTATTAAATTTATGCTTCTGGGCTGTTCCTGAGGTAATGAGTTTATAAACTTGCCCATTAACTCAAAATTATAAAGGCATCCTATCATGTCTCTGTGTCTTCCTGTCTTCACCTCAACACACTAAAAACCTTGAGTGGAATTCTGCCTGAACGACATGTTGAATGGTTTCGGCAATGACATTAATCTGTTTATATTAAAGCCAGCAGAGTATATTTCACATTATTGCTGTTGTTTTTGCTTAGAGCCACCATTATGGCCTAATGGAACCTGGAAGCTTACTGTAACTGGAGGGAGATAAATGGAACGTTCTCTTGACTGAGGCTGTATTAAACATTGCAGAAATCGATATCACTCTCTCTGTCAGATCTTCACACTGTACAGTGTCTCTGTCGGCATCTGTTTAATATCATGGCTAGTCCAGCCATTATACTGTGAAGTCTCCAGAATCACTCCATCTAACTAAAGGACTTGTATTATTCTGGTCCCAGCTCAGATCTCTGGATCTCCATGTATTCATCTTGATCTGGACTTAGTGTTGTATTGCTTAATTTGGATATTGGATTGATTAAAAAGTAAGACTATGCTAAGTTGATTTAAACTAAAACATATATTATTGTTATTCGTATTACTTGTATTAGTTTAGATAAGTACTTCTACTATCTGGATAGATGCAGCCTGTTGAGCTGTATATTAGTCTTGTGTGTCTTATTTGTAAGACAGTAGCTTATTTCCTGTAGACAAGAACTGCACATCATATTGAACTGCAGATATCAATAACTCACTCCAGTTACCAAAACATGGAGGAGTTACGTCACTCCATATAGCATCACATCATGTAACCAAAGAGTGTGACCTTTGATTTCTAAAGCTCAGATCAATGCTACTAATTAGGATGTAACAGCAAGGGGAACTCTGATCACAGAGTTCAGAGCTGTATGTTGTTAATGAATTGATCATTGGGAATGACACATTTGGAGAGAGCTGTGCTCCAGTTCCAAACTGCACACCAGTGGTAATCACTGTGGGTCATAGTAGTCATTGTCTCTTTGTATGTAATTGTATATGCATGTCTTATGTGTGTTTATGTAATGAATAGTTGAAGTGCACATATATATGACTTTAAAAGAGAAGATCAGTGCATCATTCCATCTCAATATAAGAAACAAAACATAATAAGAAACTTGCATTTATTACAAATAAAAGTAAAAAGCAGTAGTATCTATATTTCGGGGTCTTGTGTTGGAACTGTCACATACGATCATTGATTCATTGCTTTATAACTGCAGTTCTGTCAGACATTTGCTGCGTGAGTGTCTCTGCAGGCTCCAGCATGTCAGCGGGCCATTTGGAAGAGCATTTTATTGACTCAGTGCTTCTGCCCCAGGTCATTTTCAGTCAGGTGGAGTGCTGTTATCTTCTCATTTGAAAGACAATCACATTGAGATTCTGTTTGCTGTTTTACACGTCAATGGAAGCCTTTCAAAAGCAATGGGCTGCTCTCAGTCTGTGTCAAACCCGGCACTCTCCTGAAAAGTGTCTGCTGAGTTGTGACTCTCGCTCCTCCTCCGCCCTGCGCCAGAATACCACAAGTTATCTCTCAAAACATACACCTAATCTAGAATAAAAAGTATCTTTAATACTGCTTTTGAATCTTCCTCTTATATATGCACTGTGGAAGGCTGTCAGCTCTTTGACAGGATACCAGATAATTGCAGAGGGTTGGGTTGAACAGTTGGAGGTCCCAGCCATCTGTTTCTCAACTTCGGCCCAAAGAGAGTGGTGATCAATAGTGATCAGGTAGCAGATGACACTCCCGATGCAACAAAAGGCACATTTTACATGACAGTACTGCTGTCACATTGTGTTAAAAACACAAAACATGAAAACATAAACAACCATGTCCCTGAATATTCGTGTTAGCTCCTCTAAATGATATAATTTCTGTTATGCTAAATCTACTTAAAGCAGGATTAGTGTTTGATATTATTGTGATGTTGGAATGTTTTAGTCTTGATTAGATAGCACACAATCACCAAAAGTCACCTCATTTGGGAAAATACACTCTCTCTCCCTCTCTCTCAATAACTAGGTTAACTGGAGCATCGATTCTCTTGTTTTCACAGGAAAACGTTATATAAATGAAATTAATGGAAAAATTCCAGCTTTACAGCTGAGAGCTTCTAGCAGTTGATGTTGTGATGCCACTGACAGCATCACTGTTGGTTCTGTGCTGTAAATGTGACGTAAGTACTGGTGATGATGGTGAAGTCAATACAAAAAAGAGGAAATACATTATGCACGTATGTTTCCAATAAATGCAGTGGTTGTTTGAAGTCTGACAGAAATTTCCTGGATTTAGTATTAATGGATGTTCCTTCTATGGCTTAATGCAATGCTGTTAAATCGAGCAAAGAAAAAGTCTGACTGTCCTCCACTTTACAGTTGCTGTTAACCTTGATGCATGCAGGTTTATTCTGCAGTACACAGCATACACAGTAGTCAGCAGCAGTAAAGTGACTTTCAGGCACAGTTGAGGATTAATCTGGGATATAAAGTCTGAGGGAAAAGTTACCAGATTGTCTACAGAATGAAGCTAAGGGAAGCTAAAAGAGATTAAGATAAAAATACGATCTAAAGAGACCACACAGATCCTCCATATGCCTACTCTAAAGCTCACTTTGAAGCCCTGCAAAGGAAAATACTTGCCTTTGAAGAAACAGGCCTCCAGCCACAACGAGCTGTAAAAACGTTTCCACTGTTGGGATTGTGGCCAAATAATGAATCGGAGCCAGGAGCGTGCCTATGCAGAGGTATTTCTTGTGGCAGACTTTCGGTTAGGAGGACTTATCGAAGTTTTGCCTACTTGTCTCGGTTTCCTGTCTCCAGAAGTGCTCTATTGTCCAAAAGGGCAAGATTAAAATACACATTATGAACAAACACATTATGATTTCACTCCAAATGCAGTGACCTGTGCAAAATGACCAGCATGATTGTGCTTCTGTCAAACTGGGATTCTTTCTTCCTCCTTATCAGGTTCATTAGCTGGACTTCCTCTGGCTGCACTCCCATTCCCAGGGCCCTGTGTATATCTGCAGACAGAGGAGTCTATTTTTGGGCTCCATCAATCAAGTGGCCTTGTTATCATGAGAAACTTTATGTGTATCGGGTCATATGTTGTTGTCTTAAGGTTCTGGCACCCAGAAAATATTTAATAAGGCTACAAACCCTACAAACTTCCAAAGCTGTTAACAGAAATTGAAATCTAAACCTGAACATCTACTGACCCCAAACTCATTCTAAAAGGTGAACATAATAGAAAATAAAGGCTGGTAGTCAACATGAAGGCCTAGAGTACATTTTAAATCCTCATTAGTCTACATCAGTATCCTGTGATAAGTTGTTTGACTGTGGGTCCAGACTGAAGCGAGGTCGATTTTTGCTTCCGGCCTTCTCAGATATTCTCAGACTGTGCTGTGACTCATTGGAAATAACACTTTGCAGCAGGATCCTTCTGACCTTTTGATCATGTAATTCTATAAAGTTAAAGTGTAGAAACAGGAGAATAGCTCTCAAACGCTGGTTGTATTCAATCTGAAATGACTTTTTATTTAACATTTACCCACATCTACCGCTTAAAGGTCATTTTTGACTTTAGGCTACATAGACTTTAGTACTGACCTTTGTACTGCTGCAAATAGTATAATGCAGCAATTTGTTATATACAGCATAATATTAAACCACCCTAATAAATAATGAGTTTATTTTCATCTCACCGTATTCGGGACAGTAGAACTTTTTTACAAACTGTTAAAAAAAACACTTTCTGTTCCTTTATTCATGTCTGGCCCTGTTTTACAGTTTCAGGAGTAAAAAATATAAAGGTGTGCATGTTTGATTCTGCGTGTGGCTTATTTATAGATTAGATAAATCACCGTCTGCGTTCAGATTTTTCAGGAAGAGAAGGGGAGCTCTCCAGGCTTCCTGTCAACAAGAGGAAGCAGCCGGTTGTTTTAGCTGTTTATGCCAGTTGTTAGGGAACTTCATATCAGAATAGGGACAGAGGATTTATCACATGCATAGTGTTTAATGATGGCAAAGAAACAAACTCTTTATTATTTAAAAACATACATACATACATAAAATAGATTGCTTGAATGTTTGTGGAGCATTTTGAATTTTTTTTGAAGGGTGAAATTATTAATGTTGCTGTAATATAAAAGGACTTTTGTCTCTAAATTGTGACTGAAGTTGAAGCTGTGACAGTTTATATTCAAGTGATTTTGTCTGTGATTATCAATTGTATAAAAAAATATGACAGTCGTAGTAAAGGGGGAAGCAGTTAAAAACTTGAAATGTCATTGTTATTCATTATTGTTTCAAAAAGACCAGCTGTTTCATGTTTTATGGGTACGATCAAAGCTCTGTTTATAATACAGACTATACAGCAGATGAAAAATTTGGCCATCTTCCAACAGCAGAGCAGACAGAGTATAAACTTATATATGTTTACCATATGTTCGCCACTGTGACTTTCTCGACTGTGACTTTCAGACAAATGAAGTGGCCGTTTGTCTCATCTGAAGTCAAACTCAGTGCAGCTCAGTCATCCAAAATCCTGACTGCTGCCTCTTTTTTATGTCCTAACAGTGAGACAGGGACAGTGAACTGGAACACAACACACTTGTAGCCAATATTGAAAGTAAATAAGGCTTTTCTGAGGTTTAACAACTGGCCAAGAACAAACATGTTTCTCTTCATCGCTGCAGTTTCTTTATATTCATTGCCAGACACACTAGAGACTTATTTTTAATGTGTTTACCTTGAGCACACTCAGATCTCTTGCTTGCCTTTTTTAAGTTGGACACTCCAACCACAAGGCTGAGCCGTCTGAGTGCAGCTGTGATTAGCCACCAAGCAGCACTTGGCAGGGATTTGTCAATTGCACTCTTCTCAACTTAACAGGTGACCTCTCAGACAGTAATTCTACACTCTAACCTCAAGACAGCCTTGGCCAACTTTAATTGCATTGACTTATGTGATATTATGTATTATCAGTGCAATAGCTCTTCCTTTTGATTTTATCTTGCTAAAGACTGCAGTATCCACATTGAATGTGGATGGTTTATTAAAGCAAGTACATCAAAAAGTTGTGGATTAAAGCGTGTCTGCATATTATGCACTACAAAGAATTTTGTGTGGAATCCCAATAAAGCTTCAAATAGGACAGATTTAATGGTATTTTCCACTCTGGTAATTTGTTTCGATGTTGCTCTAAGAGGAGTTTCTGTTAACTTTTTTTTCTCTTTCCATAGAGGTAACTGTTTCATTGGGGCATCTTTGTTTTTATTGTGGAAGTTCCACGACAAAAAAGTGCTTGTGGGAAACCGTTTGTAATTGTTTCCAGGAGACAGTTTTGGTTTCAGCATTCTTGCTTATTTTTTCTCTCCACTGCTATAATGTGAATAGCTGACGTCACTCTACATACAGACCGATACGGTAGATTGGCTTCAGGTTCCAGCCAGAGTTGTGTCACAGACATGAGAAAGAGGAAGGGAGGAGAGGGAGTAAATATAGCCTGCATGCCCGCTTTGCATTGTGTAAAATCAGCATCTGCACACAAAAGCACTCGTGAAAATTTCTGGCATGGGACCACTGAAAACTGGGGCCATTTAACAGTCCAACAATGATGTTGTGTTTGCTTTTAAAAGAGCATTTCAGGTTATAATTCTGTTCTACCCATGGGAAGTATGAGGCTGTACTAAAAATTCACTCTGCACGCACATTAAAAAAATCTGACATTGCGTGGGTTATGATGTACATCTTGCAAACAAAATGTGCTTTGTCTGCAAACTGGGACAAAGGACATAGACACCCGGTTAGACTTGAGAAGTATGCTTCGAGTGTGTCTCCATAACCCAAAGCCCCATATGCGGTGGGAGTAGTGAGGGCTAGTCGAAAAGTTCCCCTTGGCTGCTCGAGCAGAGATAATTGGACCCAGGTTCAGCCAGAGTTTTGGTATTCACAGCTCGAGCCAAGTTTTGATCTTCGCAACTTCTCCTACCAGACAGCCTGTGTGTGAGCAGGGTCGTCTGATTAAGTGACATATTTTGACATATTTTCTGCATGTGAGGAATTCTGACCCATTTTCAGTCAGGTGATGTTTTCTGTGTAGGTCTCACACGTGTGGATAATGATGTTTAGGGTAGAAACGTGCAATGACTAATGTCTGTCCAGTGGCAAGAGAAATAGATGTTCGCAGGCGTTAAATTGATCTGTCTGGGTGTCAGGGGTTTGTATTGTGTCTTTGTGTGGAGGTCAGAGGTTGATCCTATAGGAAAAAGGCCTTCGACGATGCCAAGTCACTTTCTGGTCATCCATAAAATCCGATCTCATGAGACGTGAGAGGTGTGACGGCTGCCTTTAGGGTGACAGTGGAGCCTGAGGCAGGAAAAGGAAATGACTTATAACTGTTAGTGAACTATTAGTGAATGACTGCTTGTTCAGCTGAAATATCCCAACATCTGTTCCATGAATGTCAACAACATTTGGTACAGACATTCCCAGTACCATCAGCACAGACCTTCACATCTCACTTATCATCAGTTTTAATAACTTTGGTGAACCCTTCAGTTTTTATCTACAGTAGTAACATCAACACGTCAAAATTTCCAATTGGCCAGTACTTTGATTTACAAATAAGTTCATAAATAGGAACATTTCCATCTAAATTATGATGATGAATATACTAGACATCAGCATGCCAATCATCCCAGACTCCTACCTTACTGACATTAGCATAAAGCCGTTAGCATGGCTATAGATGCTTAGTCTATAAAAGTAGGCTAAGCATCTCTAAAAGTACAATTAATGGTATTTTATCATAGTTGCTGGGCTTAAAATTGATTTTAGTCTAAAATAAAGTAATTTATTATATTATATAAATATGAGTCCAATAACCCCAAAGTTGGTGTTTACAATGATATAAAACATGCAAAAGCAGCTATTTCTAACATGCAAGAATGTGTCTTTTTTAGAGAAGACTACAGGAAACACTGACCCACAAAGTTTGAATTTCAGCCAGTTGAAGTGCAATCTGGCAAAGTGTCTGGAGAAATTCCTATGTTGTTATTTCACTGCCTAGAGCAACACATTTATACTCACACAGATGCAGGTTTTATAAGCTACATTCTTCAGCTTTTTCTCAGCATTTTTGTATTAATATCATTCTCTCCAAACACACAACGTTACATGGCTACACGTCCTGTTTTCTGGCACAGGATAATTGTAAAACTGTGAGTCTGAAAGATGTAACTTGAGAAAAGCAAGAGAGTCCCTCCATCATATATGAGGAAGAACCTTCTTGACCTCATTTAGGGCTTGTTCATTCTGCTGATTGTTCTCAGCTGCTGTATAACGCACCAATGAAAAATGCAGTCTGCCTGTCTTTGAGTGTCCGGGACTCTTGTAATGGACTCGAGCATTTTCAGCACATCCTCACAGCAAGCAGTGCTTCGTCTGTCAGCTTTGTGTGTGTGTGTGTGTGTGTGTGTGTGTGTGTGTGTGTGTGTGTGTGTGTGTGTGTGTGTGTGTGTGTGTGTGTTTGTGTGTGTGTGTGTGTGTGTGTCTTTGCGTTGCTGTATGTAACGTGTCTATCGTCAGGTTGCAGGAAAGAAATACACCCTGTGGGATGACTTCCTCGTTGAGGGCCGACCCGGCGGTCAGCAGGAAATGACCTTGGAAGATCTGCTCCAGCATATCAAGGTATGGCCTCCTCATTCCTCTCAGCAAGGAAGCACACACTTTCTTCACACC
>OMNN01009162.1:1800-14732 GCA_900302755.1 Chromis chromis
TTTAGTTATTCTGTGTTGGTTTCATTTATCAGACTCTTTAACTATGATGCGGTTTCACCATTAAAGGGTGTGTCAGCTTTCTTATCAGAGAAATGATCTGTTGTTACACAACTTGAGTCACATCTGAGTTTCAGTCTGGGATTTAAAAAAACAAAAAAAACAACTCTAAGAGACTTTAAAAACAGCTAAATTTGAACCGTTCTCATGAGTTCAGTCAGAAATATCAATAAGAACCTTGTAAAAGTTCCATGTGGCTCTATTTACCAAAGGTGATGCCAATGTAATGTTGACTTAGTCACTTGTTTTCTTATATTGAAAGGCGATTTGCTTCCACTACTTTTAACACATTAATACAACATCTAATATGCTGGCTTAAATTAAAACTGATATTTATATTCTGCTCCCTCTTAGGGGACATAATATAATATACATGTACAATTGTGAACTAAAGTTTACATACACTATAAAGACCATGTACGTGATGGCAGTCTTGAGTTTCCAGTGACTCCTATAACTCTGCCTGTTCTATGATAGAATGACTGAAATACAAAAAACAAATCAAGCATTTTGGTTCTTTCATAGATTTATTGTCGGTCTTCTGGCATGAGATGACAAAAATCTGCTGGGTCAAAAATATACATAATAATAATCTAATCTTTATTGATCCCTTTGGGGAAACTCCTTCTCTGCATTTGACCCATCCTATTCAAAGTTAATATTAACTATACACACTAGGAGCAGTGGGCTGCCGCGGTGCAGCGCCCGGGGAGCAGTCAGGGGTTAAGGGCCTTGCTCAGGGGCCCAACAGTGGTGGTGACTGGGACAAGCGGTCACTCTCACTTTCCCACCTCAGCCTCTTGCCAGTCCAGTGAATCGGCAGCCCACCGGTTACAAGTTCGCTTCACAGACCACTTGGCCACCACTGCCCCTACATAATACATGCCATGAAAAGACAAAGAGTAAATTGTTCGTACTAACATGTACTTTCTGTGTAGTCAAAGCCTTATTATTATTATTCTTATCTTAATATTCTGTGCCATCAGGCTCTATTAAAAACACCTCAGTGATTCACACTGTTGAATTAGATGACATGTTCTTTCCTTGCAGTGATGATTGACACTGAAAAATATTTTGAGTCCACTCCACATACACCTCCCTGCTGCCGTGAACACTCGGTAGACACTAATCCGCTGCTGAAAATAGTCCCCCAAAAATGAATGAGCTGTTTGTAAAACTGCAATTGTGAATTTGTAAGCTGTGCTTGGGGCTAAGAAACACAGACAGGATGGGTTTGAAGTATTGAGAAATGGTGATGGTTTTAGTTTTGTTGACAGATGGTTTCCCTTCAAATGTAGCTCAAATTATAACTGATTTCCCAGAAAATCTACCAAAGAAAAGGCATTAATGTCTGTCTTTATTCACCATCATGGTGTGAACATCAGGCTCATCAAGATAAACAGCTGGTGGAGTAAATGTTCCAGTTGGGTGCCATTGAAATACTGCAAAAGAAAACTAAAAGAGTGCCTGCCAAACTAACCTTTCATACAAATGAGGGCAGGTGCACGCTGGTTGGCTCCCCAAATGCTATAATTTCAATATAATAGATTTAAGAAGCTGCAAATAATAGCTTTTCATGTGTATTTCTAATTTATCTACGCTAAGGGTATAAGGCTAGCTGGTAGACACTGGCTGGTTTAGTTAAAGTACAGATAACGTGCAGATTTTCTTTTTTCCCCCATGAACAATCAGTTGGTTAAAAAGTAGGTACAATTTCAGTTGTACCTACACTACACACTTGGTCTATTCACAGTTTGTTTCCATTGAACTGTGTGATCAAGGACCTCTGTTACCTGCACTATTTGTCCCTAATGTGTTTCGGTGTTTCATCCTTAACAAGGAAATAAATCACACATACTATAAGAGCCTCTTGACACCCTGCCATGAATAGATTCCAAAGCAGAAAAAAAATAAAAAATAAACTTTACTACTGCAGCAAGACACTTCTGTGTTCTTGTTGTTTAATGGAAGCTGTTGTCATTGGATAAAGAATTATTTATCTGAGAGACAGTACAGAGAAATATTTGTTCAATCAGTGGGCATTGTTCCCCGTCTGTTCTGTTCTCAAGAGTTCTCTAAAGTCACAGCTTGAATGAGCAGTTTTCTCTTCCCATTGGAAGCAATTAGTAGCTTCAGGCAAAAGATGCAGGGTAATTGTTTCTCCCAGTCCTCTGATAGATTTACAGATACTGAAACAGCTACAGGACGGCTTATGAAACAAACGGCATGCAGTCTTTTTGCCTGTCCTCCTAACAGCATGACATTGCAAACACACTATTAAAATGGATTGGGTTTTGAAGTTAGTTGCAGTGCTTGTTTACATCTCAAGGGATGTGTTCGCTCACCTGTGCTCTGCGGCTGGGACGTTGTTAGCAGCTTAGCGGATGGCGTGGAAATCTCTGCCAAACTAATGCCACCATCCCCATCTGCAGCCGAGGGAACCACACCTTCCTCATCCTCCTTATCCTCTTTGCCAGGCAGCTCTGCGAACACACATGGAGTTTAACCCTGAATGATCTCCAAGCGATCAGGAATACAATTTACTTCACACAGCATTGTAGCTCCAAAGTCGTCTGAGTAAAACAGATTAGTAAATCTGGAGCTTGCCAGAAGAAAGTTTAACCCTCCCTGTTCTCTGCTCACAGCACATCTGAGACTTAACACTGTAGAAAATGGAAGGACTATATTTCTTAACCCAGTTCTGTCAGGGATCGGACTATCATCCACTTAGTTGTAGCCAGTCATCCATAGCACAGTAGACTGGGCCTCTGTGGTCTAATTACATTGACATCCTTATGTGTATGTGCATGGGTGTGTACATCCTGGTTCATCGCAAAGCCAGACTCCTTCTTAGTGCTACAGCGAAGCTAAAGAAAGAACATTTCATAAAGAGCACAAAGAGAGAAAAAAGAGATGCAAGACAGATGGCAAGAGATATAGAGAATGACAAATTAATAGCTACATGACGGGGACATCATTCTTTTTTCCCTTCGGGTCAGTTCGGTTCACTCTCAGAATATGTTTTTACACTCAGCACCCCCACTCAGGAATTGTGTGTTTTACAACACAGTCATTAATGACACCAGATGAGATTTGGGGCAATATGCAGTAAATTAATCAGTTGGGAGGAAATGAAAAGCTCACTCATGATGAAACGAGGGACAGTAGGTACAGTTTTAGATTATAGCTTCTGAATTTATATTAATAAAAGTACCAAGACGGAATAGTGAGGAGGATAATGAGTTAGAAAAAAAAACATCATAACCAGTACAAAGCAATGCAAGCTACTATCTTGGAAAATAATCTAGGTCATGTTCACAGCTCTCAAGTTAATCATAAGTTTTACAAGACTCCAAAGACGAATCTGCATCACTTTATTGCACTGTTGACTCCCACACAGCGAGAGCTCTGTCTTAGTCAAATGAGATGGAGAGTAATGAGGAACACAGTTAGGTACTGCACATGAATGCACCTGCACATACACAAATGTCAATCCCAAGTCTTTAAAACCAGGGACTTGAAAGACAGACGTTTGAGCACTCAAAGGTCACCATTGATGATATGGAACAATATTTGAACTGAACAAGTTTCAGTTTTAATTGTATCTTGTTTTCTACTGGTGTGAACGTGAACAGTTTCAGTGACTCATTTGTGTCAATTTGCTGTTAATCTGTATTTTAACTGTTTGACTTGAATTTTAAAACACATACGTATTACTAACTGTCTTCAGTGACTTAGTTTGTGTATTTCAAACCTATGTGGACAAAAGATTATTAGTTGCCAGTTGTTTTTTAAGTTTGTTAATATGAGTGGGAATCACAGGGTACCTCACGATACGATACGCGATACATGGCTTACGATACCGATACTATCACACGATACAGTGATACTGCGATAATCGATATATTGCAAGACAATCACATAATGATACATCACGATATCTATAACTGAAAAATACAAAATGCCTGGAAACGGGTTACGTTCAGTATTTATTTATTTACTGCAAATTGGTGTCACTTTCACTGGATTTGACACAAGTTTGGATGAACCACTGAACAAAAATGGGTCCACACTTTGGACTTAAACGTGGATGGGGCGTCTCTTACGGTAGTGTTGCTGTCCTCCATTATACCTGTACAAAACTTTTTCTCGGCCAATTAATTTTCGATCAAGTCTCCCTCATTCATGTGATAAACGCCACCGTGTGGAGTCATTAAGTAGTGACGCTGGGGAAATGGCAGCTGGCAGGGGAATCTGGCAGGGTTTAGAGCAGCTTATTATATTAATTAAAGTATCAATATTTGGCACCAGCGTATCGATACTCAAATCGCACGAGGAGGGACGACGATATATCACTGTATCGATATTTTGTCCCACCCCTATTTGTTAAAAACTTAAATCGGAAATGTGTTGCAAAAAGTTTACAGCACTGAAATATTTTACCTTAAAAAATGTCTGAATGTGTTCTTAGATTAGATTAGATTAGATAGAACTTTATTAATCCCATTGGATGGTTTCCTCAGGGGAATTGAGGTTCCAGCAGTACAGCACCGACAATAGACAGACAGACAGTGAAGGTCTTAGTGTCCCTCTTTCAAATATTTCAGTAGTGAAATGTCAAAAACTTGATTAGGTAATCCTTGGCTGGTAAATTTTTAATTAATTAATCTTAATTATACTGATTACCATATAACTTTTTGTAGTTTAGCTGAAAACTCAGGCTTAAAGTCCCATATGATGAAAATCCATATGGGTCTTAAATCCTTGGAGTTGTGCAAATATGAAAACGCTTACTGCTGCTATTCCTCAAGTATAGACACAACACTGATCACAGCAAACAAAGCACCCAGGCAGCATAAAACAGAGTGGGAGATATAAGGTCTACAATGGCTGCATTATAGCACTGAAAAAAAAAAGATCTTATCTTTGCAAAGAAACTGTAATTTCAATATATTGCTAGAATACCTTGCTTCTTCTTTTTCTTGGCCTTTTTTTAATGCCTTTATTGGATAGGACAGTGGATAGAACGGGAAGAGAGTGGGGAAGGACATGCGGTAAACGCCCGAGGTCGGAATCGAACCCGGGACAGCCGCTACACCTCTGCACTCGGGTCATGCGACATAACCATTAGGCTATCGGGGCGCCCTATGCCTTACAAGTGAAAGTCCTGGTCTCACTCACACTAATTCAAGTCTGTGTCAGCTGCTATGTGGTCAACCGTTTGAGTGCAGAGAGAGTCTTCTTCCTGAAGGGGGCGTGACATCAGCAGATTTTGGGGACATGTGAGACTTTCATTTAATTTCATTGCAGACAAGGGGCACAACATGGCTCCTTTAAATAGGATGTTCAACTCAGAATTCACAAATTGTAAGGAGACAATTTCATCCTCTGTACACACCACAGCCAGATCGCTGCAGCTTTTTAGATCTGTGGTACAGACAGCAGTACAGATGAAATTACAGTAATTTCATCTGTACTAATAAGATCTGCTCCAAATGAGATAAAACAAGTATATACGTGCACTCACTCATTCACTCACTCCTGGACAGTGGAACTCATCTCTTCTGCACATCAAAAGCAAAATTACTGATGACCAGCTATTAATAGAGACTGCTGAAGGAGCAAAATAAACAAGAAGATGAGAGAGCGGGAGGCGTAAGCAAAATATACCGTCTCCATTTTACTTTCTAAACAGCTCAGCCTTCCACATGTGAGCTGAATTATCCTTACAGCATCTAACTAATGAGTACATATATATTTTCTTTGGTCTTTGTGACTTAAAAGTCTGATACTGTTTCTTGTAAGCTGTGAATTCATGTGATAAAGACTTAGGTTTCATCCCAAATTGCAGCACCCACAGTGGGGAAATCTTTTAAGGCAATAGTGGTAATTTTGGTGTGGCAGTTATTATGCAGTATTTAGTGGTTCAGAAAATCCCAATTATCTTCAGCTTCCAGAAATGATGGGAAAGATGATGTTGCACTTCACTGCACTGCTTATCCATGTAAGCATGGAGTGAGTTAATGACAAGCATACATGCATGGGCTCATTACAAATACGCTAAGCTAAGAAAGAAAAGAAATGGGTTGTGGAGCAGTGCAGAAGAGAGTCAGATGCTCATAATTATATTCCTTATAATAGAGTATTATGACTGAGATACACTCGCTTATCTTGAATGTTCTTTCTGACTAGCTGTACTTGCACAAAATTTCATCATGTTGCTGCTAATTTGGTTCAATTTCAAGATAGTTGCGAAGGACTTAGGAGTATTTTATAACTACTGTCTTACTTAAAATCAGTCTGACATAATCTTTATTGCACTGTGACATTTCCATCTGTTAGTCTGAACTGTCGGTCAAATGCTGAAAACAAACCCGTTTGGTAAAATGAGTTATTATGAGAAGATTAGCATAATATTAAAGACACCACAGTGTTCTGTGTTTGCATTAAAGCCCATTTTCCATGCAAAATCTATCAAAAGGGATCAGATATTCACGTCACATGCTTCGTGTGTAAATCCATTTCCATAATCAATAAATCTGTCATTGGCCTCGCTTTAGCTGTTTGGTACATTGCTGGGATTGCAGACACTGTATATCTATGTAGGTAGTAGTGGAGAGGTCGTGTCTGGCTGCTGCCTATTAGTACAACATACAGTAATGGAAACGGTGGGAGGAGGGGAAAGAAAGAGCAGGATAAAGGAAAGCTTTTTGGAGGAGAATTTACAGCAGTGGCTTCAGAAAACCTACATTTTCAGCCCCTAGTTCTTTTTTCCGCTCTCTCTTCTCATAATTGCCCTTGCTGTCGGATGTCGGTGTCCCTTAGTAGAGAATTTGACACAGATGCAGAGCATTGCTGTTTTTTTTTTGGTTTTTTTACACCTGACATCCTCCTCAAGGGCAATGCCACACACCAAATGCTCTCTCTCGATCAATGAAAACCCACCCACTTCTTGTGGTGAAGATGTTCAACACCTCCTGTCCTCCTGTCGTGAAATGATTCGCCCTGTGCAGCTTTAAAATAAATTACAGCACACCGATAGAGTGCTCACATTGGGATAATGTATGATAATGCAGGGGTACTGTGCTTTCATTTTCATATTAGTCTCCACCTGCGTCCTTTGGCAAGGTGTGAATGTTTAAACACTGCAACACTCCAGTTCAATACTACAACAAGCAGACAAGGGAGAACAGAAGCACTATTTCTATTGGTTTCCATTTCTCCTTGAATGACCAGAAGCTTCTCTCATCCCTGTCAAGACATTTCAACCTTCATAGCAGCCGTAGCTGACATGTCTGTCTATTGGACAAAGTGACAGGGGATTTGTGTTTGTACAGACACAAAAAGATGGCAGGAAGGGAGGGAGGGAGGGATAGAAGAGACTAAATGGCAAGAAGCATGTTCAGCATCCATGAACAGCGACTGGCGAGCGGATGGTCCCATAGGAGGGTGGAGGTTTCGCTGAGTGTGCGCTTAGAATACTGATACATGGACACAGCAGCCCTCCCCGTCCAGCTGAAACCCCCCTTTCTTTTCTGTATGCCACCACATGGTGTACAACTGAAAACAAGTGCAGACACAACACTGATCGCAGCAGACTAAACACAATGTCCACCAGTTTCACTGCAGGCAGCGTAAAGTAGTGACATAAGAGGTCTGGAATGGTTGCAAGAAACTGTAATTTCAACTTATTGACAGAATACTTCGCTCCTTGTAAGTATCCCAAAGTTGAAGCTCAGAATTCATTCTTAACTTGGAAACAGCAATTTAAAAAATGATTTCATCTCAAGGTCCATTTAGTAATTGCTCTTGAGCTTTTAAACATGGACAATGAGTGCTTGGAATTTATACAATTCTGTGGCAACATGGAAAATTATGTCTGCAGCAAGAAACTGTTGAAAGCTCCAGAACAACGAGTAAAAAGGCCTTGATGTCTTTGTGGTGTTTGTACCCAATATCTACAAGTGAAAATGAAAAAGAAATTGAAGTGTTAATTTTATCTTTTAGAACCAGATGGGACGATAAATAGAGAAAAACCAAATACATTATTTTTGAAGGGGAATTTATGAAATGGTTGTCGTTAAGAGCTGAAAAACATGTTCAGTAAATTGTTAAATTAATTATCAACATGTTGACCAGAAGTAGCATTTTGGCATTTGTACAGGGAAGGTGCTGTAATGTGTTTTAAAAAATGCTGGATACATTATGAATTGCAAAAAATGTAATAAGAATATAAGGTAACTCATTATGTTTAGATTACTTGCTTTATTATTGCTTTGCGTCCTTGTTTGTGTAATTATTTGTAGACTAAAATTTATTTGAATTTAATCGGGAGTTCATCTATATGCATGAGCAGAATATGATTATGTCCTACACATGCTTGGACACTCCTGTGTGGATACATCCACCAAACAGTCATGGTTTTATGAAATGGAAGCAGAACGCCACTGGTTGATAGTAATCGACTCATCATTTTCTGGCCCAACCTTTGACCCTAAATGATGAATGTGTCTGTACACGGAGGAGACTCTCCCACTGAAGACTCATTAAACATACAGACACCAGACTGTGTTGGGGGATGGTCAGGGGAAAAGGAGGTTTTGCCTCAATGTCATGTCAGGGTCTCCCGAAACCAGTAGCTGTTTTAGTTCATCATCTTTCTCTTTTCATGTATGTGGAGAACAAAACCCCCATCGAGGAGTTTCCAATCAAATGCTCTTTCCTTCCAGTCGCTGAGGTAATGGCTCATGCAATGTTGAAATGGAAGGGCTGCTTGAAAACTCATCATAGATGGTTAAAGGGATAGTTAGAAGGATAAATAGATTTATTAAAATAGGGTTTTAGAAATTGCTTGCTGGTAGGGATTGTGAAATGCAAAATTAACTCAGGGTACGGATGAGACCAGTAAACAACAGTAGCAAAGCGTGTTTTTAACCACCCGCAACATATTGCTCAACTGATTCTGATGCTTTAAAGCCTTGGAAATACAATAAAGATGTGTCAGTCTGTGGTAGATGGTTCAAATGCTTTTTTGATGGTGTATTTGTGAAGCAACTCCCATTTCTGAAAGCTACCATGTTGTTCCTATTTATATATTCTCAGATTTAGTGAGTATTATGATATTACGTCAAGAAAGCTTTAAGATTTAAAAAAAGTTCAATACAAAACTCATCAGTCTTGTAACATTAATGCTGATTCTGGACATCTACTTATTGATTGTAGACAGGTTTTCAGCTGGATCTGTATTATGTGCAAATCTCAGACCGTTGACTGCTTACCATGTCAGAAATGTCATTGATCAAGCCGAACTGTCTGCAGCCTTTTGACAGCCTCCTATTGAACACTAAAGACCTGCCTGCACATGATTGATCACATCTTTTGAGTCAATCCAACCATCATTGATTTGTTTAACTTTGCTTACCTCCTGCTATTGAAAAGTTAACCCATTGATTCGGAGTTGTGCTTGTTATGGATTCCCAGACCAGTTTATGATCGATCCCAGGGGCAGTGGAGATTTCCCCTGGACTTTCCTCCACGGCCGCCGACCTGGCCTCCGAGAAGCCCAGGTCAGCCTCACTCAGAGTGGGGTGAGTTTCTGACATTGTGGTCTCTCCAGCTTGGAGGGTAATGCTCACAGCTGAATCATTTGGTCCTGTAATAAATGTGGTTTCCGAGGAGGTAGGGTGAGTAGCAGGCCCCAGAGGGTGTCTGCTGGTCAGTGTGGTCTCCACCAGTCCCGGGTTTGTCGTTGTGGTTTGGGCTGCTGCCCAGATCAAGGCAGTGGGAACTGTAGTTTCTGGTGCTATCGTTGAAGAGATCTTTTCTGTAAAATCCTCAGCTTCCTGATAAACACTGTGTTCATCTGGGAGGTGTTGTGCTGTGGCACCCATGCTGGGTTCAGCTACTCGCGCGGTGCCCCATGGTGGGTGGGTATGTGTTGCGTTTTGTTCAGGAGCGTTAGTGCTGGTGGGACTGTTGGTGAACAGAGTGTTTCTGATAGAGCTGCTTGTGGGAGAGTAGGAGTCTGAAACAAGAGTATCATTGTCACTCTGAGCTAAGCTGCTGTGTGGAGAATCTGATGTCCCTGTGGGAAGTGATTCAGTTCTTATCTTTGTCACGCTGGTTAGGAGCCCCTGAGTCAAAGTGGTGGGCGGCTGAGATGCTTCAGAAATGCTCTCTTCTCCTGAGCCCGACTGGTCTTGCAAGTGATCAATTGGTTCTGTCAGCCCTTTGGCAGCTGTGGTCAATGCAGCTGTCTCGTCTTTACCATCCGAGCCGCTAAAATAGGGGATACGGAAAGACAGAGAGGGAAGGGAAGGGAGCTTTGGCAGAGACGGTTTCCACCAGGGAGATCTCTCAGGTGATGGCGTCGGTCCCCAGAGGGCCTCTTCGTCAGCCAGAGCCTGTCTGTGAAGTAGCAAAAAGTACCAGAAGAAGAGAGCCAAGGTCCGGTGGAGGCGAAGCATGCTGTCGACAGTGGTGCACGGACCGGTCACATGTTGTTCTCCATTCTCCTGCTCCCTGAGGCGGGTTTGGCTGGCTCGCCTGCAAAACGGCCTAGAAGACAAGAACACACAGGACAGCGGGTGACACACTTTTCCTCCACTCTTGGACAGCTAAATTTGAGTTAAAGAAAACTTGATAGATTTTTCATCTGCTCATTTTTCTTTTCGTTGAACATTTTTGGAAGGCCCAGCTTTAGTTTCTCAGAGAATGACCTGCTTTTCTGCTGTTTTTCCAGACTCTAAAGTAATCAAGTATAGAAACTATGCCACCCATTACAAGCGACTGCTGAAGTTAGCAGGCTAAAAAAAAATATGTCACCCACCACAAATCACAACAAGGACTTAAGTATTACTGACACCCCGCAATTAGTGGTGTTCTGTTAGATGTGGTGGTCAGTATTTATGTCATGCTGTTGCTCACATGCATACCGTGTTGCAGTGGCTGGACTGACCAATTAGAGAAAGAACTTCCCTCCATATGCATCCTATTCAGCAAGGAGTGGTCAAGAAATAATGTTTGAGAGTTGGGTTGGGGGAGGTTAGTGAAGAATTAGGGTCTGGCTTGCCAGCCTAAGAAAAGAGGGACCTCTTATTCTTTTGTGGAGCGCTGAATGGTTCAAAGTCACTAGCCTGTTGCCTCAGTGAAAAGACTAGAGCACCATAGGAATTTCCCCTGTGAGAACAACAACCTGTATGCTCTAGCTGTACTTAACTCCCCCCTCAATAACCCTCAGCTTCAGCCATGCTCTCTTTCAATCTCAGATTTATTTGTTCTTTAAAGCGGACATAGAAAGATCTGTTTGTGTGCGAGTGAAAAAAACATCAACATTCAAAGAAAACTGCTATCATAGTGAAGTTCTCTCCAGCTTCTCTACCATGCTCTCATTCTCTTTACAAATGTTTCTTCACACTTCTTTATTGCCAACTTCTATTCTTCTCTCAGACAAATGTATTTACAAGTCACTTTTCTCCCCTAATCCATGCCAGTTCTGCCTACTTTAAAGTTCTTACTATTTTATTTTGCACACACTCACTCTAGAGCCACTGTCGTACAAATCTAAGGCTAGTTCTCACTGATCAGGAAGACAAGGGCTTTGACCAGTCATCTCTCCCTCTGTTCCCGCCTGGAGGGATGAAACCGGCCTGGATACACAGTCAGATGCTCACATATGAAGCCTGACTTCCAGGGGGTCAAACATAGAGCTTCCCACACACTCCCCAGTTTTAGCATTTTGACTGAAGAGCATGAAAATCAGTTTCCAAGGAGGTGAGGTTGTTTTTAGATGCCTGTTTGTTCAAGCTTGCACCAACCAACCTGCATGCAGTCACATTTCATGCGTGCAGAGATATGATTGTAGATGAATTTGGTCCTGACTGTGCATGTTAGCACAACTATGTACTTGTTCGCCTACATGTACTGTTCTGTAGTAGGTACACACACCCACACATCCAGCCTTTCTTGGATTCTTCAAGACATTTAGCCAGCAAAAGACTTACAGAAATTCCAATAAATGTAAGAGCAAAACAGAAACATGTTTTGTTGAAGCTTAAGGGAATTATCTTTCATCCCTTATTTCCCTTTTGTTAATTTGATGCATAAATTATCTATTATTTAGACAGCAGGGAATATGCATAATTTATTTGGCTAACATTCTCACATTTCACTTCAGTATCACTTTCATTTAAAGTCATATAGAGTAGTAAACGTGAACTCATGGAGAGTGCAAAATGCTTCAAAATACATCTTCCTTTATCTGTCTACATGTTTATACAGGGAGTATATGTTTGATTATATCATCGCTCTATTAAAGGATTATTTTTAGTTAATTATTTGCGGAAATATATATCAAGGTCAGGCTATAATGCTAGATCCCACTGTATCTCCTAACACACTGAAATGGTGCTCCACTTTTGTTAAAACTGTAGTATTTTTTGCTGCATGTGTAAAACAACATGACCATATTTTTACCTCTCAAGTTGATATATTAAATCTGTTTGCAAACAGTTGCTTGTTTACAGCAGATCCAGAGTGACATGAGCATGCATTTGTGGTTGTGTTTCTGGCCACTTGATGTATGTCAATCCAATATTCACTGTCTTTGTTACTCTCTTTTTCTATTAACACCTAAAGGAAATAATCAAGTGCTAAAGGCTCCACTGTGTTCATCTGTCACTTGCTAATTTTGTCTGTCATGTCAGTCATGTGACAAAAATTCAGTGACTTATTGGTTGGGCTGGGCTGAACTGCAGGCTGTGTTTACACAGAGCAGATAGAAGACAAGTATGGAAACAAAGCAAAAATATAAGTAAAATACAAGGTTACAATTTCATTTAGCAGACGCTTTTATCCAAAGCGACGTACATATGTAG
>OMNN01009165.1:3844-21158 GCA_900302755.1 Chromis chromis
CCCACCACCCCCCCCGCCCCCCCCCCCCCCCCCCCCCCCCCACCCCCCTTTCTTCCGTCCTGCTCGGCCTCACCTCTGGGGAAGTTGCACTGCTCTCCTACGCTGATTTGGGATGTGTTGACCAAGTAGCCTATAGGAACAGTCCACCCCACCGTGGTGCGTATTCCTGGGTGACAGGAGCTGCGTTCATGCATCTCCAGCAGGGAGAGATCTGATGAGGACCGACGGGCCATCGCAACCACGTAGTAGCTGATACCATCTGGAGGGAGAAGAGACGGAGAAAGCAAATTTCTCAGATCAGGAGTGAGAAAATTAGGGAAAAAACATATAATGCAACACATATCGGACGCATTATGATATTGTGTGCATATTATCTGCAGGTAGAACATGTTTGGGCATCAGCTATGTCATTATTTTACACTTTGGGAACACTTGTGAGTCTTGTATCACCTGGTGCAGAGCTCAAACATGTGACTCACCTACACCATTGTGGGACTCTCCTGCAGAAAGTTCCAGCCCATGGCAGAAACCAGCAGCATAGATGTCATCTCCAAACATGGAGGCTGCATCTGCTGTACCATTCTGAGAAAACACAGTTCTGTTTTTATGCATGGCTAAGGGATGCTTGGTTGTCAGACAAGTCAAGAAAAAAAATACAGGAAACAAGATTTTAGGAGTTTAATCTATTTCGAATGACATGAATCTGCTATTAGAAAAGCCATAGATAAATGAAAGATATTTCTAGAAAAGAAAATATGACAAGCTAATGAAGATGTGGATTCACTGAGATGGTGTAAACAAATCATCTTGAGAAAGCACTGCTGAAGATAATGTTTTGGTCTATAACCTGCCCTCTAAAATAACTGATCACATTCTTTGCAATTGGAATTATTTATCTGAGAGTCATATAAACATATTTGAAAATACAGACAGGACAATCTACTGTTTCTTCACGCATTTACCTTGATTTTATCCATACAGTCCCTGGTGTTCAGGCCACGGACACATTGCAATGTTCCTCTTACATTCCTGGCTGTAGCATTACTGGCCAAATCCAAGCATTTCTGCTCCTCGGCATCAGACAACACGCACCAGGAGACTGAGCAAAACAGAAAAAGATGCAAATTAGATGAAAATTATAATCTCTATTATTAAAATATTCCATTAGAAGTGCTTATCCCTGCAAACTTTGAGTAAATACACCTCAAACTTCACAAGATAAGAGTTTCTTCCATATTTTTTTAAAACCATTTTAAACATCACTGAAACATGCACTTACATTAGATTTCATATCATTAGTCTATTTATAGTCTAAAATTGATATATACCTGTAGTTTTTTGATTGGAGACACAGCTGACAGACAGAAGATGCAGAAAAAGCAGGAAAGCTACATGCAATCTCCTCTCAGGACAATCCATGTCAACTCTGCTTGGAAACCTGCTTGGTACTAACTCTCTAATTCAGCAGGGATGAGGAGCAGGTGGAAATTATTGAGAGGAAAAAAAAGTCACTCAGCTGCCCCCTCCCTCCCTTTTAACCTGGTCTTGAGTCAGAGAAGGGCTAATAGGCAGAATGTAGAAAGAAGAAAACATCACATTATTCCTCTTTCCCCGCCTCTTAAGTTGAAGTCCTCGCTAGCTAATCCTTCCTCATCTCATGATAGCAGTATAGCATTTCCCCCCTCCAATTATCCACTGAGACTTATCCCCAGCGGAGGGGATAGCAGTGGACACATGTAGGCTCGGAGCAGTTCAGGTCACCTGGCACAGAGTGTCGACCGGGGGTCTTTAATTAAAAAAGCTGCGGACAATGTGTCTCTGTGCTGGAGCTGTGTTGGTGGAGAATAGATACTGGCTGGGTCTTGCTCCGACTCACTGGAGACTAAAGCCCCAGGTAGGCAAGAACAAACAGCCCTGGCTATTGTTCATGGCCGAGAGAACCAGTGGAGGGAAAACATATCAGCTATTTGAGACATTTCTGCCTTTTTCTTTCTCTTTGCACACAAACACACGCTGGCATTATTCTAAACAGACGCTGAGCCGACCCACCCACCCAAAAATATTACGAAATCTTTAACAGGTGAGAAATGAATTTATCACCTCATCCACCATTTAGCTGCCGTGTTACGCAATTTCAGATGCGCAAGGCTGCTCAGGAGATGAAGGGTCATATTGGTTTTCATGCAGTTGTTTTAAGAGCTCTTTTTTGTGGAGGATGGGGGTATCTGATCCTCAGCATGCCTGAGTGAAGGGTCAAGGAAGCACAGAGGGACTGTTCAAATCAAGAAATCACATATACTCCGAGTGAAATATAGAGTTTTGAGAGATTTCCAGAGAGAATAAACAGTGTTTCTTACTATAAAAAACTGTTTCACTGGGGTTAAGACACCCAGATCTTGATACATCTCAACTGAGTTGATGATATACAATAAATGTGTCATATTTTGTGTGAAAATCCCCTCTGCTATTATTCCTCTCTCTTATCATCCTGCATTCTGAAATATAATGTTGGGCTCAATAAGAAAAATAAATATTGCACAACAGTTTGCATCAATCTTTTTGAGTTATGATAACTTCTGATAAAATTATGTTCAACCAACAAATACATTGAGTTGTGGGAATTAGTTTGTCCTTTGCAATCAAAAGTATTGTTAATTACCAATCTGAACTGTCTGAAATTGTCCAGCATGTTAAGATAGAGGAGGGAACCTGAAACCCTGAGTTGAAGGTGAAGAAAAATTAAGTTATTAAAAGTTGCATTTAGTTTTAATGCAGAAACTAGAGTTTAAATCACACATAATATTAAGCTGATGTAATTACCAACATTATGATGTCAACCCAACCCATCAAAATAAAGTTTTCAACTTAAACAGTTTATCTAATTCTGTAAATTAGATAGATTATTTTGAAGCCATGTATTTATTTAAATGGTAGAAATAGGTTCCTTGAATTACTTTTTATAGTGTGCATCAATGTAAATGTGACATTGTAATTCCAAAAGGCTGCTTTTTAACTGCTGCTCCTTGGGGCTAGAGGATAATTTAATGATATAACAGAAACGCAGAAAAAAATCAGCTGCACAGAGGATAAGAAGCTAAAACAATGTAGAAAAAAATACAAAGGAAGTTGTCAGTACAAAAGAAAAATGTGCCCTGTAAAGCAGTCAGACTGCATTTATGTAATGCCTGTCTAAGATCTGCAGATTGTCTTGCATTCACACACACTGATGGCGGCAGAGCTGCTTATAGGAGCAACTCAGGGTTCAGTGTTTTTGCTCAGGAACACTCCAGCATGTGGAGCGGATGAACCAGGACTTGAACCACCATGCGATTAATGGATGATCCGATCTTGGACCAAAGCTGCAACACATGACACAAACATATCAGCACATGAAATTACAAAGGTAAAAGCAGAAAGGACGCAATATGACACATTTGTTGAATAGTACACGCATTTTCTTGTTGTACTTCTTCTTATCTAATTTGTTCAAACCAGAATTTTACATATTTTAATGTAGCTACTTAACTAAATTCCTAGCTAATTAAACTGTATTATAAATAGTATAGAATTTGGTTGAGCATCTTCTAATAAATCTGTTTTTAAAGAGTTACAGAAGCATTTATGTGTTGTGCAAAAAGTGGCAACTGTCCCAGAAAACAACAGTGACTATTGCTGTAATAACCAATGAGGACATAAATAATGTTTAATGACACTCTAACACCAAAAGTATTCACAAAAACTCAAAAAGCAAGAGTGAAAATTTGCATATTGTTTGGAATTAGTGCACCAGTAAATTGGTCGACAAGCCATTAATGTCTAACTGACCAATAATGTGAGTTTTTCTAACTCTTTCAGTCATCATCTGTAGTTATAATGTCTTGCATTGGGAGACAAATATTCATTGAGATTTACCCAGGAATTGTTCCTAAATGCTATAAACAAGGATTACTTTCTGTGTTGTTTCCAAATCTCGGTGGATCTATATTTGTGTCATTAGTGAGTGAATGCTCACCCACACAGACTGAACTGTAAGATTTTCAGAGCTAAAATTACAGGAGTTCATGACTTCTCCCTTGAGGCCGATACAGTGAGTCATAGAGTTTGTATTTGGAGGGGATGTGCTCACGCTCTGCTCCTCTGCTCGGTCTAAATTTAGGCTTCTCAAGCAAGACACAAAGTAATTTAATGATGTATTTTTCCTGACACTGGTGTTCAATTTCTAGTAATGCACGTGTAACAATGTTAAAATGTGTCAAACCTAGAAACCGTTTTGTGTATTTATATGTGGAGGTATTGTCCATATGTGCTCCTGGAATGATCCGTTAATCTCCAAGAAGTATTCCAATGTTCTAGTAGTCATATGTTATTATTTTATAATGCATAAGATGATGAATCTACAATTTAGGACTTTTTTTCTCTTGTCCTCTGACTGCTTTATGTGTCATTTGTTGGAAACTTGTCAAAAGAAATAAATCTCAGCCTCAGGATTCTAATTACCACCTAATTAGACATTTGCAGGGATTTAAAGTAACCAAGTACATTTTCTCATGTGAGCTACTTAACCACAACTTTGAGGTATCTGTTTTAATTTTAGCTGAACGTGGTAAAATAGCTTTCTAGACTTATGTGCGAGTAGAGTGAAAAACACCTGAACGCCAAATGATATTTTTGAGTCCTCTGTGCTTATAACCACGCTTTAGAAGTATTAACAGTTGTATGACTGTATATTTTAACTGATATTGTCTATAACACACAGAAACACACGTGTGTGATTCACACGTGTGTTTCTGTTTATTTACATTTTTGAATTACATTATAAGTTGATGAATCTGTTGTTATGTTGTCGTTTATGCTTGTTTGTATTGATAAGAGATAATGTAATAAAATAGCCAACTTGAAACAATTTAAAGAAAAAACATCTTTTACATTAGTTTAGTATATTTATGGAAATGAGGACGATATATACATGAATAAAAATCTGTTTTATCATAGGGCTGTTTGAAATTTTTGAAGTGTACATCTGTAACTAACAGGAAAGCTAAGTTTTTATTGCTGTATGTATAGCTGTATGTTATCAAAATTAGTCTTTTAAAAAAATTACAGCAAGTGAACCATGAATTAAGAGAAAATGTCTATTTCTTCAATTACAGGACAAAGTCTGGGTAATGAGCTGACAGTACTTTTTGTTTTTTTATGGTTTTTCTTAACATTTACAGTTTTTATATTGTAGATATACCATTAAATAGCAGAAAATGTGTTGTATCTTCATTGTACATACATGAATGAATAACAGCAAATGTCATTTTTTAAAATTATAATTCAATAATAAATAGTATATATGCCATTAAATATATACAATTTCAATTTCTTTTACTCTACAGTCACCATTTAAAATATACACACAATTTTTAATTATGGGACGAAGTATAGGTAAAGAGTTACCAGTTCATTTACTGTTACCTTGCGAAACTGATTTCTTAGAGTGTGATTGTGTTTCCATTGAGGTACATGAATTTATATTGCGATGAAAATGTCACAGGAGCAAAAAATGCCCAGATACTGCTCCGAATTGAGAGGGTTAATCAGTAACAATGCATTATTTTTGAAACCAGTCATATATCTTACATATAAAATGTCTGAACTGAAAAATAGAAAGTTAACTGTGTCTGTCAAATAACTGTTTTTCTTCTTACATGCAGCTAGTGGAGTATAAAGATACTTAAGTAAGAAACAAGTGCCTCAACACTGTGCATAAATACTTAAATACATGTATTTTCCCCCACTGTTCATTATTATGCTTACATGGTCCTGCAGTAATTAATTGTAGCAGAGAGGAAAAGACTTTGGGGAAAACATGAAGCTTATTAACCGCTGAGGAACCACTAATGTTTTGCTTCTGCTAAACTGTCATATAAATATGACTGATGTTATCCTCTCTGAATGTTTATATTCATGCCACTGGTGTTCTGGTGATTTTACAACCTGTTGGAGGACTCCTCCGCCCCACAATGCACCGCGGTGCTAATGTTTTGGTGACGTCATGTGTGGCTGGAAGGGAAAACAGCCAGTGGGTGGGCAGGGCTGTGGTCCTGCTCTCAGCTTTTTCAACACCGCAAACCACGCAGATACGAGTGTTTAAACCCCACATACGGATACACAAACTTCACAGGATGAGTTAGGAGCCGTGCTTCGTGTGTGCCAGGTAGGTGGGTGTATTTTACGGCTCACTTTTGCTAGTCCTCGCCCCGCTGCCAGGCTGCGCTTTGTGCTGTCCGGCTAGCTTAGCTTGTAGAGCTAACAGCGGTGGCAGCAGCATCGGGCAGCCGCCTGTCTGACTGGCGCCTCCGAGGCGCCTGTGAACGGCCAATAAAACCGCTTGTTAATGGCCCGTTAGCCACAGTAAACATGCGGGCCTCCAGTCTGTGAGGATTACCTAGAAGGAGTTGGTGATAGCTTTGCTGGTTCGCAGCCTTTACCTCAATACCAGAGGCTGTGACATTGAAATTGAAGGTGCTAGCTTCTTAGCCGAATTTGTATTTTTTGTTTATGTGTGCTGCATTGTTAGCCTGCAGAGGAGCAGGTACAGTAGATTAAATGCCACATTTAAAACAATTAGTGGCAATAACTTAAAAACTTGTCACATGAATTTAATATGTTTAAGACATTAAAACATTTGGAGGTAGACCCAGGTGAACTAGCTGCAGCTGAATCCATAATAATAATAATGTATATTAGGCGAGCCTTTCAAAGACAAATAGAAAACTCATTTAGCCGTTATAATTTATTCCATTTCTGTCTGAAGCCTTGGCAGGATCAAATTATCCACTTTGCAAGAGTGTACTCATCTGAACTCTCTCTGGCTCCTCTCCCTTCTTCCCCTCCTTCCGTCAGTGCACTGAAACATGGGTCTTTGCAGTGTCCACGTCCTTCTGCTGCTCTTGCTGCAGGCTCTGCGGACATCAGCTGAGGGCTCAGGTACTGTACACAGTTGTCTCCCTATTTATTGTTGTGCAGTATGATGCATCTTACCTGTTGTCTGCTCTTGCTGCTGTACTCAAACCAAAAGCTCATGACCAATATACTGTAATTTGCTGGCAGCTGGTCATTAGTTAGTGAGAGATTACTACATATAGAAGGAAACAGCACCGTGCCAGGACCTAGAGCAAAGAGTTGAAGCAGAGGAGAGGTTTAAAGTGCATTCAGACAATAAATATTTGTTTCCATTAAGGGGGTCCTGATCAGTTTTGATCTTTAGAAGTGCACAGCTCTGAAGATCAAGCAAAACATGTCATAGAAATTAATAAAGCTTATCCAAATGTACAAAAAGTAGGACTGCAACTGCCACTAATTTGCAAATGATTTTAGTAATCAACTAATTAATTAATCTTTAAAACATTAGAAAACAAAGATTAACATCACAGTACGATGTATGGTGAGTTATTTTGGTCAAATCCATTTTTATTCTGACTTCAAGCCCCTCAAAGCACAAAAATATTCATTTTATTTGCAAATTCTCACATTTGAGAAGCTGTAATGTTTGATATTTCGTCATGAAAACTACTAGTAGTAAACTAATCGACCAGGCTTGTGCAGCTCCACACTGACACACATCAACAATCAGTCAATGGAAACAAGTAATTAGTGCAGAAAGCAAAATGGTGTTTACACAGTTGTAACCAAATTAGTTTCTGCTTACTTTTTTCCCTCCAACTCTCATTGGCTGAGTCCAAAACATCCACAGCCTGCTCTAAATAACAGGCTTACTGAGTTGTAAAACCAAGGTTAGGTAACAAGATAAATACAGTATATAAGCAAGATTTATTTCTTTTATAGAAGAAACCTCCAAAGTGGTTTTAGCTGACACCGAAGGAAAATCAACCAGCAACAAAATAATAAGAATTGAGTACACAAATAGCAATTAATTTTTTTACCCAGCTTTGTTCATTGGGGTTTAATTTACTCAGGCATAATATATATGTTTTTGTTAATCTAATGGACAGAAAATCTCACTAAAATGCATAGACTTTCTGTCAAATAAGTGACATCAAAGACCCATTCATTCCCATGTGGATGAAGCCTTAAAAAACAAAACATTTGATATTTCCATCCTGGCAAATATGAACTGAACTGAATTTGTGTGTCTTCTGTAGTTGCACTGGAAAAAGGAACAGCGATAGTGCTGCATTGTGATTTTTTTTTTTAAGAGACGTGGTATCCTGTGCTTTAAGGATCAAGCAATGTACTGCCTGTGACTGTTTGGAAAAGTCCTATCCCGCCATAATTTCTAGTTATAAATGTGTTCCATACTAATCGTGGAGAGAAAAACTGATAATCAATTGCCATTTGACTGTGAACTGTGTTTGAATTATTAACTAGGTTCATTTTGGCGAATTTAAATATGGGGTAAATTGGCAAATTAATCTTTTGATGGTGCTCATTTGTTGCTACTGCAGACATCATTTGGGCATAGCTGGTGTCCACCCCCAGGGGAAGACTGCTAGAGGGTGACCAGAGAGCCCACTTTTAGTGTGAATTCACAGTTATGTTCTGCCAGATGGTCAGCTCGCTAATTTCATTGTGAGCGAGAAAGTTGGTGAGACAGACGTGCTTCTGTTGGCATGTTGCCTTATATACATTCACGGAGTGTATGGTGTGTTCACAAACTGTCTTTCACAGATGGACAGTTGCTGTGTCTATGTGACGGCCCTAAATGCCTCCAGGCCACGCAGTGCCACGGTACCCAGTGCTTCTCCTCTGTCAAAGTCGGCAGCAGCGGGGTTGTGTTTGAACGTGGCTGTCTGAAAGGGCCGGAGAAAATCCGTCTGCTGTGCTCCACGGCTCCATCCTTCCACCAGGCCATCCTCTGCTGTGCCCAGGACAGATGCAACAGCAACACCACCAGGAGCTCTCTGATGACTCTGCTCCCATCAGGTTCATAGCCGCTCATAATAGGCTTCATGTCAGCACTGAGATGAATTATCTGTAGCTCAGGCATTTTACTATCCAATTTGTCTCTTTCCCCACTCTGCACTTTTGCCCACAGCCCCAGAAAATGAGCCAGTTCGGTATCGTGTGGAGACATTAGCTCTCTTTGTACTGGGCCCTGTGGTGGTTCTGGCTCTGCTGTCTGTCGTGTCAGTGCTGGCCTGCAGGAGGCTACACCATGGCCGTCTGCAGAGGCTGCAGGAGTTTGACACTGAGCAGGGAGCCATAGATGGACTCATCACCTCCAATGTGGGAGACAGCACTTTAGCGGTAAGAATGAACAGAGTTTACTGTCGAAACCATGAAAAGGGATTCACTACAGAGTGAATGATGTGCTCCCCTCCAGCCTTAACAGTGTGTACATCAGTAGTGGGGAGGTATTTTTCACTTTGTCAGGCTTGATTTACCAGCGTGATGCTTTCATTCAAGGTTTGCTGGAATGATTTCAAGTTGTGGAGGAGACATAAAAAATCAAAAGGATTTATCTAAATTCATTCATGTAATTATTTTGAGAGCAGTTATTTGAAGCATTTTATGCCTTAAATGCAGTTTTATAAATTTTCTTGGTGCGCTGTTTTTTAACAATCAGTAGCTCCAATCCTCTACTCCAGTGCAAAGTGTAATTACCCTGAAATTGATTGATGAAACTTGATAGTGCTGCTTTCCATCATTTTTAGCCTAATTGGGCCCCAAATTTCTGTAGTGCAAGAAAATAATTTTACTAAAGATAAAAAGCTGCATACTGCACAATGTTTCCATCCCAGTTAAATCTATCTCAATGCCTTCTACCTACATTTGATGCCTGGATAACTATGCTCCTTTTAAAGATCTTTGCATACACAGCTAAATTCTATATGTCTCTGTCTCCAGGACCTGTTGGATCACTCATGTACGTCAGGCAGCGGTTCAGGTCTTCCCTTCCTTGTCCAGAGAACTGTGGCCAGGCAAATTAGTCTGATGGAGTGTGTAGGTAGGTGTGACACACAGGCCATGTGTAGGATAGATAATATCTCTTTGTTTAACTGATTTGATTAGTGTCTTTCTAAGGAAACTAATGGCAAAATATTTACATGACATATGAAGAAAAAAAACAAAATACAAACCCAAAAGTAGCACAGACGATATCTTAGCTGCACAAAAAGCAAATTGTTGTCATTACTGTCATAATAACCAAACTAACCCAAGAAAAAAGTCTATTCAGTTGTCACTTTCCCAACAGTAAGCAAACTGTTTCAGTAAGTCACATGCAGAAGGCAGTCCGTCATGCTCAGCTTCAGTTTGCTGTACATTTTTTGGATGACTGCACATATCTATTCCAGGCAGTAACCAGTTTTAAGATACCAATCTGACAGAGATGTCAAACTGATGATGTGTAAGTAATAGTAGGAAGTTGAATTCTTTTTGACTTATCTAAAGAAACTGCCAAGACACAATCATTCACAGTCATCTTTTGTGTTCCCTTTTCTATCCAGTCTTGTGTTTTCTTGACCATGTTCTTAAAAAATGATGTCACATGTCTAATAGTAATGATGTACGTTTACTCAATGTCTTGGCAACGCTGACAAATTTCAATTTGAGCGTTCAAATGAAAGTATGTAGGCCACATGTCTTGGGATCCTGTTTTGTACCGCAGTACCTTACAGTACAGTTTGTACTAGTTTGGAATTGGAAGAATGCAGCTTTTTGCCGTGTTGTACTGGGGATGTGGAAACATCAGATCAGTGTCGGACAAATCAGACAGACTGAATATAGCCGTAGAACAGAATAAAAAGGGCCTCAAAAGTACTGCCCAAACTTTAAAATGCAGACAGTGATTGCTCTTTTCAAACGTGTATCTGTATATTTTCTTCTCTGATTTCCTGTCCTAAATTATTTTTGTTTGTTTAATTTTTTAGGCAAGGGGAGGTATGGAGAGGTGTGGCGAGGCCAGTGGCAGGGGGAGAACGTGGCTGTGAAAATTTTCTCATCAAGAGATGAGAAGTCCTGGTTCAGAGAGACAGAGATCTACAACACAGTGCTGCTGAGACATGAAAACATACTGGGTGAGTCTGTTGCACTGAATGCTAGTTCTGGCTGACTGGGAGGTGCAACTAAAGAAAAAAAAGCATTAAACATTTAAACAGCTACTTCAATTGGATTGTCTGACCATCAGAGACATGTATGTTGCTTGAATTTCTTTAAGAGCCTGTATTATGCCCTATGATTATTTTCTCCTTCCATTAATGTGTTATATTGCTTTTTGTGCATGTAAAAGGTCTGCAAACTTACAAAGCCCAAAGCACACGCCCAAACGGAGTTTTTGTGTCCCACAGAAAATGCTGTTTCTTACCTCCCTTGTTACTTATTTACATCACTTTATAATACATTTGCCTAACGGTCTAAAATATTTAATGTTAAAGTGTGTACACATATTCTAGTAGACTTCCAAAATAGAAGTATAAACCTGTAAATGTGCATAATACGGGCTCTTTTTTCTTTGCGTAGCTAAATGCATTTGGCAGATGTGTTTTCCACTCATTAATTCATTGCTGGAGTCCTTCTCACATTTATGTATGAAAGGTCACACAGAGAGTAGACACAATACAAAAGCAACACCATTGCAAGATATAGGGTTAGGGTTATTACAAAACAATTCAGCAAAACAGAAACTAAACTAAAATCTGAATGAATTATAAACAGTTAGATGATCTCTTACATTTAGTTTTCATCCGTTTTTCTCTCTGCTGACTCCTCTCTCTCCTCTCAGGGTTCATGGCGTCTGACATGACTTCTCGAAACTCCAGCACTCAGCTGTGGCTCATCACCCACTACCATGAAAACGGTTCGCTTTATGACTACCTGCAGCGAGTTGCAGTGGAGACGTCAGAGGGCCTGGCGATGGCGGCGTCGATAGCATGCGGCTTGGTGCACCTGCACACAGAGATTTTTGGCACAGAGGGGAAACCGGCCATCGCACACCGGGACCTGAAGAGCAAAAATATCTTGGTGACCAAAGAGCTGCGCTGCTGCATTGCAGACCTTGGTCAGTCATTTTCTACTGCTTTATCTCCTATTGCTATTTATCTGTTTGTTCTTGGGTTTTGGACATTTAGGTATTATATTCAGGGCTTCAGACGAGCTTTACCAATATGAAGCACATGTGCTACTGCTCAAAGGACTAACAGAAACATCAGTTAATTAACATTAACACCTCTTAATCCTCCCACGTGCTTTAAAGCAATATCAAGGACAGGATATTTACTTTTGTCTTGTTTTAAAATTTTAGTAATATTTAGTGTTTTGCTTAGTAATAAATATATTTTTCCCCAAACAAAATGGTGGAAATGTAGTGTCTTTTTAATGGTGTCTTGTGGGATTTTTATGTTCAGTTCACAAAAATGCACTGTGCATCCTTGAAGTCTAAAAAATGCAGTGCTTTAAAACGTGCATTATTTATGTGGGATCGCGGTGCTTTTCACCTCTCATATTGATCTGTTAAATCGTATTTCTGCCCATTTCAATCCTCTTACATGGCACATAATCGTGTGCATGTGACACAGTTTCTATTTCAGGACAGATCTTTTGAAGTCCGGCTATAACACTGTGTCTAACTGCATGTTACAGGGTTGGCTGTGACCCACTCCCAGGCGGACAACCTGCTAGATGTGGGCAACAATCCGAAGGTTGGCACCAAACGCTACATGGCACCTGAAGTGCTGGACGAAACCATTCAGACAGATTGCTTCGATGCCTACAAGAGAGTGGACATATGGGCCTTTGGACTGGTGCTGTGGGAGATAGCGAGACGCACATACAGCAACGGTGAGTGTGATGCATGTAGCACATTGTTGTTGACTTAATAGGAGAGTGATGTAATGTCGCAGGTCCCACCTATCTACATGTTGATATGAAAGCCCTATTGGAAATTTGGAAAACAGCTTGACTGATGCATTTTTGCGATCAGTGTTGAGCCAGGTTGTTGTTATTTTGCTCCTGTTATTTTCACTCATTTCTGTTATCAAAATTTCCCTTTCCAGGTATTGTCGAAGAGTACAAACCTCCATTTTACGATCAGGTGCCAAATGACCCCAGCTTTGAGGACATGAGGAAAGTCGTGTGTGTGGAGCAGCAGAGACCTTTCATTCCTAATCGTTGGTTCTCTGATCCTGTGAGTAATAAACTTTTACTTTATTTATTCATTCGCTTTATTTTGTTACGCCAAAAAATAATTTTTTTAAATTGATCTACACAAAGCTATTTATGAAATGGAAATCACCTCGGTTGAACTGCTCCAGACTAAGACACATTATGAGCCTATTAGCGGTCACTTAGACGTTTGGTAATAACAGGAAATAAATGAAAAGAGTTGGCAACCACAACTTTACGTATGTCTTGATTCGATTATCATAACAGTGTGTTTTCTAAAATATCAAAATGTTAACAGGTGGAATTCCAGAATATGAATGCCAGTTTTTTTGCATAGAGTGGAAACCCTAAAAATTCTGCAAAATCTCAACATTAAAAATGGTCATAAAACGTTTTTATGTTTGGCTGAGATGGAGAACATGATGTGTTAATAAAAAAAGTGCAATGGAAGGAGACTTGGTGAACTGCACTCATAACTTTATCATATTGTTGTTCCCTGGCACCTTATTGGGAAATAAGTAACTCCAACTAATTCCCAACATTCACATAACTGTGGTGAATGAAAAGGTGCATTATTTAAGTCCTTTTTTTGCCTGTTTTCTTGAAATGTGTTTAGAATTTGCACTACATTTGGATGGAAACTTAGTCAAACAAGATGTTTTGAAGAACAGTTAAAACATTTAAATAAAAGGAAAGTCCTGCTTTAAATATTTAGATGATGGGGAGGCAGATTTAGGACATCTCTTCTGTACTTTTGCGAGCCTGTCATGAGGTTAAACGAGGTCAAATAAACATGGTGAGATAGCCGAACACCACCAGCACCCACAATGGCCTTCTACATCTGAAAGCTCTTGCAGTCACATTGATTGTAGAGTTTCCTCTCACAGTGGGTGCATCACTGCATGACTCTTCTTTTTATGTTCTGTTCCTTCCTCCCTCAGACTCTCTCTGCACTGGTGAAACTGATGAAGGAGTGCTGGTACCAGAACCCCTCTGCCAGACTAACGGCGCTGCGCATCAAGAAGACCCTGGACAAAATTCACAGCTCTCTGGAGAAGGGCAAGGAGTCGTGAGAGGGCGAGAAGTTTCGGAGGCAGCTGCCTGATGTCAGGGATCGGCTTCAGCAAGAGCCCAGTGTTTGTTCTAACGAGAGAGAGGGCAAGTAGGGGGACGGACCGAGGACTCGAGGAAAGAGTTGTTCAAGTGTCATCCAGCCTCATCCTTCTCTCGCTCTCTCACTTTCTCTTCCTTTCTCTGTGGTTGCCTTCTACTGACATCCCTCTGTTTGACTTGAAGCCCACACAGACGTTTGGACATGTCTGAATAAGCCAGCCTTTGCTATGATGGAACACAAACCATTTGCCAGTGTGTTCCCACTGACCTGAACTGTGGACTGTTACTGAGTGTGAATGGACGGCATCCTGTAGTACAACATCCCCGATGCTTTAACGCCCTTTTAAGACTGCTTTGGGTTCGGCCTTCCTACACACACACCAAACACTACATACAGAGTGTCTCTTGCAATTGAATTTGTGATCTCCAGCCAGCGTTTTTTGGCATGCGGTTGTGGCATTCTGCTCAGAGACAATCAAAAATATTTCACTCATTTAGCTTTATTATAAACATGCCAACTATCGCCACAAACATAATATGTTCACTAACAAAAAGGAGAAGAGCCAATAGAATCAAAATTGTTTTTAAACCTTTTTAAAAATAGTGTGATATTTATGTATTGAATCTCCACTGTTACCACACTACTGAGGATATGTAAGACTGATGTACAATGGTGCGTGAAACTGACTGTATACATATATAGGCATTTACTCTACTGGACTTTCTGTACCCTTGTTGTCATTATTGGATCGAATAGGAAATGATTTGTTGAGAAATAGTGGAAAAGAGTAGGAAAACTGTTCCCACTGAGTTTGTTTGTTGTATGGAACAAAAAAAAAACTGGATAAAACACTACAGACCCGATTATCCTGAATGGAGTAAATTGTGGAATAAGTATCTGCCAATAGGAATTAGTCTGTATCTTAAAATAAGAACATGAAGTGAACTGATCCTCTCTGCTCGGCATACTTCATATATTCACTGTGGCCGATTTGAAAAAAGTCTTCTGGGCCAGTAGAGAGGAATCAAGGAAGACTTGTCTGTGGTAAACGCTGATGTTTGTTTTTGTTTTTTTCAAGATGCTGGAGGTAAATTCTTTCTGTAGCGAGCTGGGCCTCCATTTACTCCTGTCGTCTTCAGTCATGCCACACTGTACAAGTCGCGTGAATAATGGAGAAAAAAAAACACTCCATCTGTTTCATTGATTAGTTTTAAACGTTGCCTAGGTGTACAAAGGAATTTGTTCACAGATGCTGGCTTTGTTTTGGAAAAAAAATGTTGCTTTGTCTTTTTTATATGTAATAAAACATTTATTGCACTCTTGCCTAATGATTAGCCAGAATGCTTTATGATTTTAGTACATTTCTACAAATTAAAATGCTTTGATTTGCTGGTGGTAAACAATGTTTCCCAATTGTTTGCATTTAAATGCAGAACATGACAGAAACAGAGCTGATTATCAATCAAAGGTGTGGCCTTAAATATGTATTTGAATACATATAAATGCACAAAATTTCACTGTTTATCCAGACATGTCTTTACTCACTCTGTTATTCCCTGTCTGCCCTCTTGTGGCAACTAGTAGAAACACTAATGAGAAGACATTCATGATTACTTTCAGTCAGTAACACTAAAAAATCTGTTCTGAGCTTTTTGAAGCATCCATAACACAAAATTTGAAACTTTTGAAACATTAATTAGAATAAGGACTGCATCAAACTAAAGAGACATTGTCAGTACAATTAGCAGAGGTAGATAAAACTATATTTAAACCATAACTTCATTTCAGCAGCTTGTCAAAGTAGAGATTCTTCGTAAAGTAATGCTTTGTGCACATGAAACTATTTTAGGGTTTGGAAACATACAAAAGACGTCACATGGCTTTTGCAGCTTGCTTGGCAAATTCTGTGTCTCTGTACCAAATGTGTGAAAAGGGTGTGCCAGGAAAGGGCATCAGCTGCCACGCAAACCATGTGCCAGTAAGGTTAAAGTGGAGCTCTATGTACATTACTTCAGTCATTTCAGCTTATCTGGTAAAGTCTTGTATGGGTTGAGGATGCCTTTGGGGTCCAGCATGGCCTTGATGTTACCCATGAGGGCCACGGCTTGGCTCGGTTTACTGTAGTAGATGTAGTTCCTCTTCTTCAGACCCAGTCCATGCTCTGCGCTAATGCTGCCTTGACAGCTGGCGGTCCATTCATAGACAAACGGCTCAATGGCAGCCAGGAGAGCAGGATCTTTAGCAGGAGAAGTGATGTTCAGGTGGAGGTTGCCGTCACCTACAGGACAAGGTGTAGGAAATAAGATGGGGGTGGGATGAAAGGTGAGAATGAGCTGGAAATATGCTAAAAAGGCACCACAACATCAAATCTCTTTTTTTTTTATCATGTAGTCTTACCTACGTGTCCGTATCCTACCACACTCTTGGCCCGGTCCCCCAGGTGCTGCCTCATGTCCGTCACGAGTTGGTAGATCCGCTCCACTGGAAGTGAGATGTCATACTTGTAGGTGAAGCCATCATGAGTAAGCGCCTCCGTGACACGTTCACGCATCGACCACAGGGCCTGAAAAGGTGGGAATGGAAAGGTTGACGGCATCATCAGCACTTGTGCCTACATACCTACTGGGGTTTTACCTTGCTCAGAAGGAAAACAGTGAGTATGATCAGTCCACGTACAGCAAAGGCAATGAGTTTGAATGAATTTATGCCTTTCTTGTTATTTCTGACCATGTTATAAGTAAAAATCTATATTATGCTTCAGTAAATGAAACTGCAATTAACAAAACCTGGATTTAAAAAAAAGTTGAATTCTCAATTCTTCGTTATGGCACAACTGAGTTCTGATATCTCTTTTCGGGTACCACAAATTCCTCTATGCAGGAAAACCCCCTCCCACATGAGGTTTACCAATAGTACCATGCATAATTATTACTTAAGAAACCATCATATGAGACTGATTACATAAAAAGAATATGACGGGTGTGACATTCTATGTCTTTCATGGTAAAAAAAAAACATCACATAAAATGACCAAAAACCAACACTGTTAGCACATCTCTCAAAGTTTTCCTGTGTCCCTACCCTGTCTGT
>OMNN01009165.1:21178-38359 GCA_900302755.1 Chromis chromis
GGCAGCCTGAAGGATATTTTTGTTCCTACTGAAAATGGAAATCTTTAAAACTGGTTGTAAATACATGCTTTCATTGATTAAAAAAAAGGCTAAATTATTTACAAAAACAACTACATTATGTTTATTTTATTTTATTTTTTTTAGCAAATGTTACCTAAACAAGATGATGCAGTGTAGTTGTTGGGGATGATTTTCATTTTCTGCGGTTTCCTGGTGCTCTAGAGAGTATTTACAGCAGCTGGATGGTTCATGTGGGATGGACTCAAAATAGACCTCAGTGTCTTGAGATGATTATAATGAAGACACAAGTCACCCAGTGCAACAGTGTGGCTCACTGGTGTGTTTTTAAATAGTTTCAGGGAAAACAGTGGAGCTCTGTGGCACAGAGGTACAAACGATATCAGGCTCTGGCTACACAATTAGAAAGCAAATATTGTGGGTTTCTGTCATTTTTTTTGTTCAGAAGAAAATCCAGAGTATCTAGAATAAATGATGAAACACCAACATACCTTTATTTTTGACTCTTCGGTTGCTACCGTTCCATCAGCAACCAATGTTGACGTCATTGCCTCCTCTAGAAAGTTGTGGAGTTTCTGTGAGTCGTGGTCCGGGTCAGATCCAGATGTTTCTATGACGATGTAGAACGGGCAATCTGTAGAACAAAGGAAAGGTGTTGGTCTGTGTGAGTTTAATTGTTTCATATACCAAATACATGTGTGCACATGCATGTGTGTACACATACCAGAGATGGGGTTGGGTAGCTTGAGGTGCGTGTTCAACAACCTCATACATTCACTGTCAAGGAACTCGAAGGCCGACAGAATTTCTCCCAGCATGCCTCTGCAGAGCTGAAATGTCTTCAGCAGCTGCTCGAAGGTCTCACAGCCTAAAAGCAGAGACACATATGACTGAATGTTCAAGACTGTAGAGATTAGCTGCAAATCTCTAATAACTAACTCATCTAGATCTGGATCAATATTCTCTTTACATTCATAGATGTGGGGGAAAAAAAAGCTGAAAATCCTACCCAGGAAAACCACATTAACAGATTTTGGTTTCCGTGGACAGAGGATGGACACTGCGGTGATGACCCCTAAAGTGCCCTCTGAGCCTATGAAGAGCTGTTTGAGATCATATCCTGTATTATCTTTCCGCAGGGTGGCCAAGCAGTCCAGCACTCGCCCATCTGCCAACACCTACAGGCATAAACATCAATATTAATCCCTTATCTTCAGAATTCCACACTTATCTTGAATGATTTTAATACAATATTTGAGTAATCCATTTATTTACTCAACTTACCACTTCCAGACCCAGCACAGTCCCATGTAAGGAGCCATATCGCAGTAGCCGGAGCCCACCTGCATTAGTTGCCACATTGCCCCCAATTTGGCAACTACCTTTTGCCCCAAGATCTAGTGGCATGATGTAGTCTCTCTCCTCCAGGTAAAGGGACAAGTTCTCCAATACACAACCAGCCTGACAAGTCAGAATACCTGATAATAAAAAGAATCTTTGAGCGATAGTTCAGTGATGATGCATGTATATTTGGGAGAAAAGCAATATTTTTTTAGTATATCTCAAAACACTTTTTTGAAATGACAACTTGTTTTCAATGAAACATACCAGAGATATTATCAAAGGTCAGGATTTTGTTCATAAGAGCGGTGGAGAGGATGATCTCATCATAAACTGGCACGCTGCCACCGACCAGCCCAGTATTACCTCCTTGAGGATTCACCGCCAGGTTACGACTGTTACAATACCTGCAGGAGGAAAACAAAACAACTTAAGCAGCTTGGGGACCAGATAAACATCTTGTGTCTATTTATCTACTGTTTGCTATTTACCTGAGAATTTGAGATACTTCCTCTGTTGTCTGAGGTCTCAGCAGCACTTCACTGGAACCTGCAGGAGACACATGAACACAAGAATGAGATATATATAAACTTCATCATATCCATATGATGAAATACATCAAGCAAAATGTCTTGAATACAGTTCTAGGCTTCACCTTTCACAGTCTTGAGCCAGTCCACATTACTGGACTCCATCAGGTCAGGGTCGGTGATGGTTCTGCCAGGTAGGATTTTCCTGAAATAGGCCAAATCTTCCTCTGTTACTCTGGAAAAAGGCAGCCGCTCTGGGGCTGCAGCAGGGGATGACTTGGGCTCAACATGCAGCTTACAAGTGGAGGCCACAAACTGCCCTGAGCCGCAGGCAAGAAATGGATTGTGGAAGTCTGCAGGTGAAAGTCTGGTTGTACATGTGAGGGTGCTGTGGGGGCACAGATGTCTCAGAGCTGCCCTCAGCCTCACTGTTCTCTGGAAAATTCCTGCCATGACTGGAGAGACAGTATGCAGAAGTGGCAAAACATGCTGCGGAAAAGAAATGGATTAAAAAAGGTCAGATATCTTGATTATTATTATCTCTTGTTTACATGGTAGTGGAGTTGAAACTAGATATGTGGAAGGTTAGGCAAATTCCATCTCTGATGTAATCTAAAAGCATAACCCTGGTGTAAAGTAACATTTGAGTTTATAGAAACTGTATTCATTATGGTTTTTAATTAATCATGTCATTTGTTAGAGTATATAAGACTGTAGGTTCTTAACTTAACATTTAATTTAGTCAGGTTAATTTATGTTATATGCAATGTTGTTGAGTCTTAATCTCAATACTTAAATTAATCAGGCAATTTGGCATAATCAATATTGTAGGGTCTTAATCTTAATACGGTATTTAACCTACTCAAATAAATTCACATTATAGAAATACTGTAGGGTCTGAACCTTAACCTGTTCCTTAAAGTAAATTTAAAACAGAAATCTTATCTTTCAACTGTAAAGCACTTTGGCTCAGTGTCTGTTGCTTTAAATGTACTATATAAATAACAGTAACGCAACATATTTATGACATATGACATATCTCCCTTTGCATCCGTTTATCTTAATTGTTGTTATGTTGCCTTCTGGGTATCCAACTATTGCTTTGTCTGTCGAAGCAACTTGTATACCCCTGTTTTTAAAAGTGCTATATAAATAAAGTTACTGACATTATCATTAGTTAAAGGTTGACAAGTTTTGGAAAGAAAACTACCAACTTTATTTTGGATGTTTGAGCTTCAGCAGTCCAATTATGGCAACCAGATTTTTTCCCTACATATGAATACTTTTTATTTTTTTATTGTAAAGAAAAATAGTGTTTCTAAAGAATTAAAATAATTCCATACATTTTTTTTCTGAGGTAATACATTCAGCATAAATATGGTCATAAATATTCTTTATATCTCAGTAAATAAAGCAAAATGGAACAGCTTTAAAGTGAGATATAATTCACATTAGAGAAATGAGATGTTTATCTAAATGCCGGATTGTACCTTTGTGATATTACATTAAAACCACAAACCTCAGGCCACTTTTTCACCAACTGGTTTTACTCTTTAAAGTTAACTATTTACATGTTTATTTCTTATTAACTCTACAGTGGTAAATGTTAAATGCTGTTTCTACAGAAAGCAAGTCGTAATGCTACGTTATTCTTACTGCAAGTTGCTTTCCTGCTACGAGGTATTGATCTTATAAACTACAGACAAACATCTTGAAGATATATCGCTGTCTTTTACAACAAAGAACTGTTCATTTCAAGAGTCTCACCTGCACCTGAAGCTGCAGTTAGCTAAGCTAGCATGTTTAGCATATGGATTGAAAAGACATTAGCGAGAAATATGTGTATTTACTCACCACAAACGCTCATTTAACAGCCCATATCCCTCCGTCCACGTGTCTTTTTTATGTAATATCTCACTGCGACGTCTGTCACAAAGTTCAAGGGCAGCTCAGTTACTTTAAGATGTCATTTCGAGTGTTTACAACTAGCATGCTAGCAAACGCAGGGAGTTGGGGTAAAAGGTCACGAAGAAGAAAATGGACCAATCAGAAGTCGGCTTTTTCAAGCCGCCAATAGCTGCGGTCCTTGTATTAACACTGAACAGCCAATGGTGATTGAAGTCATTTCAATTGAAGATTTAGAGCGACAACAGTTAATTACAGACCCTTTACTTAACTTTTTACCACCAGGGATATTCTGTCTTGCGCACATTTTGCCAGACATGCTTTTAATTTCTTCCCAAACACAGTTCCATTGGAATATGTGTAATTAAATTGGGACTTGGGCTTAAAAGTGAACTGAAAATCTGCCAACATCTGAACACATACAGAATATAATTACTCAATAAATGCTTAACTGGATAAAAAAATTTGAGAAAATTAAGACATGTTTCAAAGTTATACGTTTTTAACGTAATTATTTGTATTTTCCTAATTTTGAGGTATTCATAATAGGCACACTTTTGAAATTTTATTGTAAACAACTTCTAACAGACAAAAAATTAAGATTCATATTGGAGGTGATTCTTTCAGACACACACGATAGAGCTTATTTTTAGTGCACTCGTCTTGAATAAAGCACTGACTAAGAGTCACATTAGGACTCAAGTTATGCAATAGCATGTACATAATATCTATTTACAGTCAAGGGTAAAAATAAACAGGCTGTACCTATATTTTACATACTTACCTGAACTTTTTGTTGTTTATGTGGGTTTTCTTTGTTTAGCTTTGTCTGTTCTTCTTGCGCATTTGTATAATAAACACACTAAGCCTCTGGAAACCGAACATCTGAAGCAAGGTTCAGCTCATCAGGGAGAAAAGCACTGTGGATCTAAACTTTGAAAGTTAGGACATGAAAATAAAAACATGCAGACGGTGTTATCACCAACTCATCATCAGGAACAATAGGATTGGTTGTGTGCCTGATTTAGCACATTTATACTTACTCTTTGCTTATTTTTTAACTTTAGGGTTTTTAGTGGCAGACTGTATAAAGAAAAAACGGACTGTAAATTAGAAAAAGGATCACAAAGTCAATACAAATGAATTCATTTGAAACTCAGACAAAATCTCTTGATTTATTCATCATGCTTCCTGTAAAGTACACAGCATGCCACAAAACCTTTTTTGTTTCTCGATTCTGTACCGTCTCATCCTACAGTAACAATAATCCCACACCTTTCCTCCACCTGATAATTAAAACCGGTTTCAATTTACACTTTGATCGAAGCTCATACTGTACATTCCCTGAATACAACTTTAAGTTCACATTATGATCAACCTAACAGTCCGTTGTGACCCTGGAACACCACCTGAAGGATAATACCAGTAGAATACTATAAATCCAGTCCAGAATAAGGAACCACTGGAGGCGCTGGCTAAACTCAGGACTCATTCCTGAATGGACGGCCAAACAAACACTGAATCTCTGCAAACCCATAGAATACTGATGGACAGATGTCTTCTCAGGACACATCTGCATCCCTGCTGCCATCAGAAGTAACCCTCACCTGACCTCCTATGAGGTGTCTGAGTATGTACAGCATACAGATTTCTCATGCTTCCAGCGTAAAACGTTAACACTGACATGGCCAACAGAACACGTAAGCAAATACTCAACTTGATTTAATTCACAAAAAAACTAAAATGTGTGATGAGAATGGGAATCTACAAATGATTTGTTTTAGGTTTAGCACCTCATCTCCACATCCGTTTTCAGTTTTGAGAGTAAGAGCTTAAAGGCTTTTGCAAAGACTATTGTTACTCCTTGTTCCCGTATCATGTTGCTGGAGTCGTAGCCCTTTGGTCAAACCAGTTTCAAAGAAAAGATCTCATATTAAAGGGCTACTTTTTCTTCCCACCCTCACTGTTGCACAGCTGGCCTCCACAAATGTCTCCCAACCTCGCTGACATTTACAGCAGGTCTCGTGGGTCTGCGTTCAGCTATAGACTCCAGCTTGATGGCATTCAGCTCAGCAGCGTGATCCTTTTCTTGCCTCGGGATGTTTTTTGTACTCGATAAGTTCACTCGTCTCCCGGTGAGGCTCTTCAGTTGGGGCAGGAATGGACCACACTGAGCTGCTGCTGGTCGTACTCAGATATGAGCTTCTTGATGTGGGCCAGTTTGTTGTGTAGATACTCACAGCGAACCTTGTCCTGGTTGTAGTTGGGGTTGGACTATAAAGGACAAAGAAATAACATCTAGATTATGTGATAGCAAAAAAGAGGAGTGGTGTCATTGCTCTATGTAGCAGCCTTGGAATAAGTACAGACAAGTTTTAGGAAAGTTGTTACCTTTTTAATTTTGCGATACTCTTGAAGAATTTGATTATGAACCGTCTGCAAGAGGAAATAAAGGAACAAGAGTTAATTAATACAGTGTATAATTTCAGTCAAGTTAGTTAAATGTTGTGTTACCATTTTTATGTGAGAATAAAACTAAACAAAAAAGCTTTCAAAGAACTTTAACTCTACTTTTAACGCTACTGCCCATATACTTACTAATGTATAAACTTGAAAATAAATAACAGTCTTAACCAAGTATTAGGATAACCCGTATCAATTGCTGTAAGTTTAACTTCTTTCACTCAACCACAGTTTTGGAGAAATCATAAAAAACACCTAATTTGACATTTAACTGCAAAATCAAAGTCATCTTTATTATCCCTAAGGGGCAATTTGTCTTGCAGTCAGCAGTACACTACAGTGGTACACAATTTCACCACTCTAAAACCACATAACAGACAAAAAATAGATAAAAGATAAAAAATATGATGATAAAAGGAAATAAAATAGATTAAATGCAATGGCTATAGCTGCTGAAATATAAATAAATAAATATATGCATAAATAAGGTTTTGCCAGAAAGGAAACTCCAATGTTTCTTATGAAAAACATAATATTTCAGTCTTAATAACTACCTGTGGCTTTTTAAGTACGTGTGAATAATGCTGAGGGGCTCCTTGTTACACCCCCACTCAGTGTATTTAAAACTGTCATTTTACAAGAATGTTAGTGGGTTTTCCACCTCTGAGGTAGCTTCAGACTTTTTATCTGATAAAAAGGAGCAAAAATCAATTGATGTGTGAAACAAAGACTCATTACGCAGAGGGACGAAGATGAGTGTGCAGCAGGAGGGGCAGACTAGCAGACGTTTCTATGGAATTTTCTTTTAAAGGTGACACGAATTCAAGCTGCCTACAGCCTCTATTCTCTATAAAAACTACAAACTTACAAGCCTACAGAGCAGTAGGTGAGTGTTGATCTAAACTTAGATTTTATCTCTTGAAAAGCACCCTATGACTAAGCTTTATGACGGCTGTGAAATTAGGTGCAGCATTTCTTTCCATGTACCTTGTATTTATGGGACTCGTGGTGAAGCTGCTTGAGTTGCGTGTCCAGCTCCATGAACTGCCGCGTCACACCGTCGATGCGAGCGTGCAGATCTCGGTACTCGCTGTACTCCTTGTTAAAGTCCTGCTTGTAGCTCTGCCTCTGGTCATGGCTGCAAATCGCTGTGTACTTTCTGTACAGAGACAGTAAAGGGAAACTGCTGATCAGACACATGCTTCCCTAATTTTGTTCTCAATGAAAAAAAAGTGGATCAAGACAAGAAAACAACGTCTGAACATCACTTATATGGTATAAACACTACTTACGATAAATAATCTGCCGTGCAGTTGTCCACTTGAAGCACTTTAGAGTCAAATAAAATGTCACTTGGCTCTGAAAGAAGAAAACAGTGTTAATCAATTGGAAAAACACAGAAAAAGAAGCACTTCAGGTTATCAAAACTATCAGTCCTCACCTGTACAATCCGGGGAGACTTTGTTTGGATCCTCTGAACTGCGATCTTTTCTCCTTTCTTTCCTGTCTCTCCATCTATCCTTCTCCTTTATAATTAAAAACAAACCCAAATTAGCAACAGATTAACATTAAATGGAAAAACCATGAAAACCTGAATAAGAAGTAGTTTCTTACATGGTCTTTGTGTTTGTGTTTGCTCTTCTTCTTTTTGATAGCATGTTTGTTGAGTTCCGGCACTATCAGAGGTGATGGGGGGCGATCAGAGTTAGGTTTAGGGGAATCTTCTGGGTCTTCAGTCTTCAACTGAACAGCATAAGATGGCTCTAACCTTTTAGCCACCTCTGCTTCCTGCTTACAGACCGCCGACAGGGAGTCAAAAAGTTTTTTAGGATCCAGCGAGTTCCCTTGTCCGTCACCTGCCATCACTTTTGAGTCTTTACAAACCGCTTGTTCGGACGGCTTCGATCTTGACTTGTCGTTGGCCGTTTTGCTCGACAAGTGGGATATCCTGGGCTTCTTACTGGCCAGGGGGTCGGTGTATTCCTCCGGCAGGGAGTGTTTTGGACGGTGGGCTGGCGAAGAGTTGGGGGTGTCTCGAAGCGGGCTGACCTGGGCCTCGGGGACAGTGAGGAGGTTCTGCTGTGGTTGAAACAGTCTCCTGCAGAGAAAGGAATGCACATTAATCACAACTACTACTTTCTAGATGTTTGCTCCTACATGCAACATACAGTATAACAACAGTGGCAGCCTTCAGATAAACACAAGCTGACCTGGGAAAATAATGTTGCGGTTAACAGGTGGCACAAGTGCTGAATGTGAAACCTCAGACCAACATAGCGAACAATAAAGGCACCAATAAAAAGCTGCAGCTGTGTCACCTATTGCCTGCAGTTGGTGAGTCTTTACTTGTAGCACCTTTTTTTGAAGTACCAATCAAAAGTTTGAACAAATAAGCAAAAATCTGTTTTAAACTTAAGATTCTTCAATGTATCCACCTTTTGCATTGCACAGTTTGTACATTCTCTCAACCAGCTTCAGGAGCTCATCACCTGACATGACTTTCAGTCTTATGCTGAGCGCTTGTTGGCTGCTTTTCCTTCACTCTGCGCGCCAAGTCATCCAAAATTATCTGAACTTATTTTAAGAGGAGTGACTGCGGAGTTCAGGTCATCTGATGCAGCACTTCATCACTCTCCTTCACAGTCAAAAAGATCTTACAGAGCCTGGAGGTGCATTTTGGATCATTGTTCTTCTATGCATCAACCAGCTGAGATGTGTGAATGGGATGTTGTGTTAGTCATGCGGGTTACTTATCGAATTCCGCATAAATTTTCAACAGTGTCATCATCACAGCTCTTCCTCAGTTCTTCACAATGGGAACCACACATGCAGAAACCACCCGTACACCTTCTGCTCCTTTCTTTGTAGCAGTTTAACCACAATGGCCTGATTCACACAGTCTCCTGCAGCTCATGTTTACATGTATCTGCTACTGGAACTCTAAGAAGCACTGACAAGGTGGTGATTTCTGAGGCTCTGCAGCAGCGTTAACTCTGGATGTTCATTTTCTGAGGCGGCCCTCATGAGAGATATTTTCATTGATTGTTTTTGCAACTGCTTCTGAAAGAAGGCATGCATTTCTTTGGGCTGACTCACCTTCATGTCATGACATCTGCTGAATACCAACACCTACTTCAGTACCACACAACTGATGTTTCAAACAATCTGGCAAACTTGAAGACTTTTGTTTAAATAAATGTCTGTTAAGTCTATGTCTGTTGCTGAATGGAGTAACACAATGATGATTCTAGCTATGGCCCCCTGAAGAAAGTACTGCAATATTCATATGTGCTATCAGAAGTATTACAAACTGGGTGTCTATGGTGACATTCTGGAAGAAAAATGCAATATTGTTACTGCAAATGCAAGCTGAACGTGTCCTATTGCAGCTTTCAAATTCATTTAAATGGTGAAACATGAGTTGATTTTTTATCATGAATCTGCCACAGGAAACGTGTTTATTACTGAGCGCAACACTAACTGCAATCATTCATCAAACATGCATCTAAAAAACAAGATGATGGTAATTCTTTTTTTGCATTTTCGACAGTAGATTAGTCTGAAAAATTGCATTAGTAATGGAACAAGGAGCAGCCACAGTGAGCTGTTAGATGAAGAGCTGCAGGCAACAGGCTGCACACCTCCAACTTCTCAGCGAGGTAACCACCTTTCACTTTCACTGTGCCCTGCTGTTCTTAAAGTCACGCTGTGTGCAGCATAAAATTAGATCACGGTTGCTCACAGAATAATGGTTAAGGGCCAATTATTGCTTGCCTTCTTTATTATAATGACAGCAGTTTATTCTGTTTCCCCCAGAATTTTTTGACCTGTGGCATTAAACTACATTTGCCGTTACCACTGACAGGACTGAAATGTTCAAGATTTCCATTTTAAGAAGGCAAAAAATCCTCCCATAATGTTTGAAAAGAAAGGTTCACCTGTTAACCAGTTTCATCAGCCTGGGTTGGTTAACAGTTAAGATATTGCCCATAATGCGTGCAAAGCAAACACCTTTTTCTCCTCAAGCTATATAATTCTACATGCGAGCACAGTTTTGATGTGTTCAATACTGCTCCACAGTTAAAAAATAGTTTAAAAAAGGAGCTGACAGTGTGTTTACATGCACGTAAGAGCTGCGTGAACATTTAAAAAGAGAATAACACATCTGCCTTCTGCGAGAAGGAAATTCATCAATCAAGAAATCTATCAGGGGAAATCGGGTTTCTCTAATCTCCTGACCTAATTCAGGTTCCTACGATAGTAGTTCTACAATCCTGACAAATTTTGAAATCGAGTTGCATCACGCTCTAAAGAGGAAACTTCACAGATGTGAAATTGCAAAATGGACAAGTGCAATATCAAAATCGCGGGAGCTGTGTCACAACATACCATTATAAATCGAGCATTGTGGTGCTACAGAGATGTCCCAGTCTATAAGTCATATTCTCCAAAGGTAAAGAATCATGCTTGTTTGGTACAGACTGCAGCAAAAATGTTTTTTAGGTTTTTTGATGGAAAAGAAAGGCAAAAATTCCAATTCCCACTAAAATTGCTACTCATATCACAACTCAGCATCTGTCAAAATAACTGCAATATGACTTCTTTATGCATATTAGTCATCTCTAATATACACATTACAAGACTGGAAAATAATCTGACACTGCAGAATATTAAGAGAGCAACCAGTGAGCAGTGAACACATGGCAGCGCAGATGTAAACAACAGTGAGACTGTGGTGACACAACTTGCTGTAATGCTAATAATAATACTTTCCTGTGAGAAGAAATAAACCAAAAACAAAAGCGGAAGGCTGGATGACAAAATGGTTGGGGAGATGTGATCAATTCTTTAGTGAGAGCTGGAGGTGAGATTTGAATAAGTGGAGATGTCTAAAGTCTTAATGTTCGCTGTCTGTTCGCTAGCCTAATAATAGTAACCATCCCAGTGTTTATTTGTAAATATCAGACATGTTTGATATTATCTGGGCTAGCCTGACGAATTTACAAGCTTTAAGATTAGATCTTACACCTCTAGCATTACCAAATAATATATGCCTATCAGTTCAGACCAAGGTTCCAGATTTCTGCTATTTGTCGGGGGTTAAAACGGAGATAAATCAGTCCAAAACTCCTGTAGTGTGAGCCCAGCTTTATAGATGAGTTACAGGTGAGTTTGAGAAATCCAATTGGTGCAGAACTATAAGCCTCAAATGCACATAGATACAAACACTGATTGATCAACCATTAGAATAATTTGCAGCCTGAAAAATGTAATTAAGATAAGAAAGAGTGTGGTAAAATGCCACATTTTTTCATTTTATTTACCTCCACATTTCTTCAGCTCAGGGAAATACTAACAACATGTCCTGAAAGAACCCTAGAACCCCTGATAGTTCCTAAGTAAAGTTCCTCAGGCGGCATAGTTTCCAAAAAGCTTATTTGATTAACTGCACATTGGTGACATTTTGATGATGTGAAAAAGTCAGCAGGTACATCTTTATCTGAGTTACCTGACGAGAATGCGTTTAAGGAGCTGCTGGTCCCCTGAGGTGTAGCCTGGCCAGTCCTTCTGCAGCTCCTTGTACAGATTGTCCTTCAGAACAAATGTGTTGTCTCTGCTGTTGAGCTGGCCGACCTACAAACGCAAAAACAGAAGAGAGCAGACTTATTTTCAGCACTCAGAGTTACCTCATTTTTTACATTCTTGATCTGGGGTGACTTAGTGTTTGATCCCCAAACATTTATTTGTGCAGCGTGCAAAATGGCAATTTTAGCAGCAACTCATGCTCCAAAATCTTTCTTCTTGTGTACATATGCATCTGGGTTAAATAGGAAGAAGACTTACCTCCAACAGAACCGAGTCCAGCACATCTTTGTCTCCTGCTGTCAGTGTATCTTTCTGAAGCCTCAAGATCAGTTCAGGCCTCTTGTAGGGCCTCAGAGCCAGCAGGTGAGTTACTCTCTCCCTGAGGGGCCTTTCCTGCACGTCCCCCACGCCCTTCCTGTTCGACGCACAGGCACCTTTCTTCAGCTTGGACGTGCCGACACCCCTCTTAATGCTGCCGAGAAGGGACTGGGACGAGGGTTTGGGCTTGGTCAGGCCAGCCAGTGCAGGAGTTGGGGCTCGCACCGTTACCTTCTTGCCTATAAGGAAGCAGGAAACCTCACATCAAAGGAAGGCCATCAACAATAAAGCAAAAAATATCTTCAAAAGAGATCTTATGAGGTTCACAGGGGTTTTACTGAAGTTTCTATCATCAAAGCTAACCTTCTGCGGTGGTGCTTGTTTTTCTTAAAGTGCTGCTCATTAGAAGGTGACTGGGTTGTAAATGTGCGTTAACTATTGCTATTTCAGGCTTGATGCTGCGAGATAAGACACGAGAGGACGACGACTTTCTCCGCCACTAGAATTGTGGATTCAGACAGGAAAGACCTCATTTCACCTCTTCAGAAACCAACATTCGGGTTAAAAAGATGCATCTCAGTGAGCAAAAGCTGCCACCTAATTTAAGAAATAACCACACGGTTGCACAAGCCTGTAGTGAGTAAGGTTTTTTTAAGCTTCCTTTGAAGGCGCATACACCACCCATGCTCACACAAACATATTCGTACACATTAGTTTTCACGATTCTTTGTGTGCATTCAGAGACGAGATGACGCCGTCTGACATGAATGTTTAGAAGGAAGTGGTTTTGTGGTTGGAAATAGAAAAACAGCGGTGGCACAGAAAAAAAAAAAAAAAGCTAAATCACTGGTTTTATCGTGTGTATGTATGTGTGGTGAGTTTGTGCAGAACACAGTCTGTAGGATCTGAGTTTGTAGATTATAGAGACACATTTAAGACTGACATATTACATACAGCTATAATGTACACTTGAACATGTACTGTATGTGTGAGGTATAGAAAGTTAACCTATAGCTAAAAACACACACACAAAAAGGACAAAACATGCAGGAGAAAACAAGAGAGATTGTTACTATGTCGCTGGTTACCACACATGTTGCCACAGCAACCGATTGCAATATGGCTGACAGTGTTTTCTGGATGTTATCAGCACAGTACAAATTTGTCTTCAGGCCAGTCTTATTTCTTAGCCAGAGTTATGTGTTGTATAACCACGCAGACTCTGTGGATGCGTGAGTGTCTTCTATACTTCCTACCCTGGAAACGCCCTCCATGTTTGATGACAATGGCCCCTCGGCTGCGTGTCTCCTCCTCAGCTTGGGCCATGCTCTGACGAGCTTTATCATACGAGTCATCTGTAGCGTTCACCGTCATCTTCTTCTGAATCACCCCGAGACATGACAGCTCCTCGGCAGCACTGAGAGGATGAGCACAGACAGTGATCTGACAGTGCTTTCAGATTCCTTCTACACGGTATCCATTTCAAATAAAACATTGTTTTTCAGTGCAGGGTTGCTTTAGTGAGGATTATGTTTAGTTAGACGCATTATTATATCAAAATGACCTCTATATTTAACAAATTATGAGGCGGATTACTCCTAAACTTGTCGCAGCTCCTGACATTTATCAAATTCACTTCTCTGCATTTCTGCGCTTTCCTAGACATGTACAGTCAGGAACCCTGGGCTTCCTCTGGCATTTAAAACAGCAGGGTGACTTTCACACAGCGGCAGAGCAGAGACATTTTAAAATATTTAAACTCATTCAGGCAGGCAGCTAATTCTATATATAGAACACAAAGTAAACATATAATCATGTCATCACTGTGGAACAAAAACATGCTCACAGCCCTCATGTTTTTGCAACCCTACACTTATGACATGCATTTTTTTCCTTAAAATCTAATTTAATCCGAAAAAACTTGACCCACGCTGAAAAAGTCGAGGTTATTTGTGTTTAATGTGACATTTTTTAATGTTTTTTTTTTTACCCAGTGCTGAGCTGTTTGACGCAATCGAAGCTCCCATGTGGATTGTCACGGGCAACGTTAGTCACGCCAAAGGTGAAAATCCTCACTTCGTCTCTGTTCTCCGAACACGGGATGGTGATTTGCTGTGATAGGAGAGAGAAGAAAAAACAGAAGCAGAGAGAGACGGAGATTTAACCTCTTCAAATTGCACAAAACATACAAGATGAAATGATGAATTACTGTATGTGAGCAGTAAGACCGGTCCTTCTTACCCCTTTATTGCCACTAAAACAGATGGTGGGATGGGAAGACCAGCCCTGGAGAAAGAGAGCACACACGTGATTGATTGACTCGTGTTTTGGAATCCAACAAGCATGAACACACAGATTCACACAAGCACACACATGTAAAGCTGATAACAGACCAGCATAGATATATGCAAAACATTCAACATTCAAAGTAGATGTCTGTTAACTGCACCTCTTTGTATGAGTGCTTTTGTCCCCACCCTCATTGTGGTTTTCTGACTGCTATCATGACTGATAAGGTTTTTCCAATTGCCCAGACCAATATTTGGAGAGCAGGGTGGCAAATGGCTGATATTTAATACCAATATCGTCTTGTTTTTTTTTTTTGTTGCATCTGATACAACAACTGAATAAGACATAAGACACAAACACCAAAATAAACAAATACATCTTATTTGCTTGCTTAAGTAGATCTGCAATCTGTCTTCAGCGCACGTATTTTTATATTTACATGCATTAACGACATAAATGTCAAATAAAAAAAAACTACGGATGTAAAATAAAAGTTTTACTGCACTTAACAACATTATTAATCAGCAGTCTCTCACATTTCCTCCTGTTTAATGTGTCACAAGTTTCAGTTTTATTTATTTTTCAATGGTATCTGCAATAAATGTAGCCTTTTCACAGCATTGGATGCGCAGCTCTGCACCATGAAAAATAACCTATTAGCTGCAGCAGCTAGTCGGGTGCCAGTAGACGGTGCAGATTGACCCAGTATAACCCCCATTAGCCATCCATGTTAGTTGGCTGATGTCAGTTATCCCAAAATGGCATTTAATCAGCCTACTGCTAGCTAATACTCATTTGCTTTATGTTCTGTAAGTTGTTTCTTTGTATATTAGGGGCAGTGGTGGTCTAGTGGTTTGTGAAGCGAACTTGTAACCGGTGGGTCGCCAGTTTGAGCCCCCGGACTGGCAAGAGGTTGAGGTGGGAAAGTGAGAGCGTCCCAGTCACCACTACTGTGGGCCCTTGAGCAAGGCCCTTAACCCCTGACTGCTCCCCGGGCGCTGCACCGCGGCAGCCCACTGCTCGTAGTATGTATAGTTAAGGTTGACTTTGAACTTATTATTATGTGCATCGTGTATGACAGAAAAGTCATACAGTCCAGTTTACAGGTCTCAAGTACTAACGCACATGACGAAACATGTTTTTTCTGACTTAGGAAGGAGCTGCGACTCAAGAGCTGTCACTTACGTCTTCATCTGCCGAGTCTGAAGACTACAAGTTTGATTTAAAGAAATACTGGAGTTGTGGATTTAGAAAGAAGTCAGCGTACAAGATCGTTCATGATCTCTGCTTGAGACGAGCCAATCTTGGCAACATGAGCTTCTATTAACATAACACACCCTAATGTCAGAGCAAGCTGTCGGTGGTGGAGTTGCATTGTGGGTAATGTAGGTTTTAATGAGAAAGAATATTGCAGAGTAAAAAGGACATTATTTCTGGTGCTGCCGCACTGAATGTGGATCTTCTTATTAAAAAAATAGTCTCACGAGTCACAAGAGCAAAAAATGGTCAATACCCTTCAATATTCTCAGACTGATGCATGATAAATGCTAAAGATCGGATCCTCACATCACTTTGTAATCCTTCTTTGAGTGTTTATTTCCCTCCTGACCACATTTATGTGTGAATACAGATGTTAAACCATGTATTCATTTATATTTTTTCATGTTAAGTGAACTACTGTGCATCTTTCCATGCAACCCATCTGCAAAAGTGCCTCCAAGGATACATGCCCCATCCTGACCCTTGTGCACAAAGTGTCCTTAAAGTAATTTTAATTTGATTTTCCAGAGGAAGTGCCAGCTGAGGTCACTTCACCCTGCTGTTTAAAGGCTGAAACACTCAGAATAGGATGAAACGAGGCGTCATCTCTCAGAGGGGGTGAATTGGCCAGTAGGAAAATGTAGAAATGACAGGCCAAAGTGACACGTTTGCAACACGGGTGGAAAGTATGCGATGGCCAGATTCTGAGTTGACCTTTCCACGGAGAGGATTTGTTAAGTCCACCTGTTGATGGGTGCAGAAAAGTGAGGCGGCTACCAACGCAGAGTCTGGCCCAGCTGCATGTGGAGGTGGTGTTGTTTTTATATATATGTATAAATATATCTGTGATCTGGCCAAGTAGGTTGTGAATAGCCACACTTGGAGCTATATAAAGACACCGAATGCATGCAAAGGAACAATAGCGTGTGTGTGTGTGTGTGTGTGCATGTTTGCTTGGAGTGCAGTGCATCAGGTGTTTTCCCCTCCTTTCTGTTTACCTCATCATTACGCTAAACATGACAGGAGCTGTGTGGTTTTTTGCAGCTTTCATCAGAAATGCTGTCATTTCTTCACAGAGGAGTTTCCAATCTGCATTACAAGGAATTAGTGAATTGAGGAAGTGTGCATGACTGTGCTCGGCTTCCTGCAGCTTCTATTCATTTGTGGTTAACTGGGTCAAATGTTTGATTCTGGATCCAGCTTCCAAACCAGTCTGTTGAATAAAAATTATGAAAAACTCTCATAATATCCTCCTACTACTACTAGGAGCCTCTTCTCCCCCTCCTCACAGCCTTTCCCTTTCTTCTCCAGCACTGATTAGCATTCACAATACTTGCCAGCAGCTTGTAAAGACTTGGCTAGCAGCTTGTTACGAGCAGCATCACACACAGGAGAGCGTTTCCGTGTCGTATTATGCAACATGTACATGTATTTCATAGCTAAAAAAAAAAGAGGGGGGGGGGATTGTGGG
>OMNN01009174.1:4928-25342 GCA_900302755.1 Chromis chromis
GGGGGTGCTGGAGGAGACTGAGCAGGGAGGTTGATTCACAAGCTGAGGAGGATGCTGCAGAGCACCTTATAGCAGGAAGGAGAAATTGCTAGAAGAAAAAAATATGATGATGGTCCCATGCAGGAAGCTGCTGCTCAGTGAGTTGCAAAATTTGTGGAGACTGAACTTCTCACAAGAAAAGCCCAGGATGTACTGATATGCCCTCATTCCCACCAACACCATGCTTCTTCTGTGTTTTTAGTGTGCAGGTTGAATGTCTGTGTTTATGTGAGTGTGTGAAGGGAGTGAGAGACAGCCATGGAGGGAGGCGGAGGAAGAGGCAACATAGCTGCACCAGTTATGTCTGTTAGTTTATGCTCCTAGTGCAGCAAGGGTTTAAGGTAACGTTGGTCCATGATATTGTAACAAATTTGATAATATAATGGACAGATTACATGTCAGTTGTCATTTTAAAAAGACATATTTCTAGTCCTTAATGCACAATATTCAGCTATGACAGAGCTTCGAAACATGCAAAACACTTACCTGATATTAAAAGTTGAATAAAGTCAGTATTTTGAAGGCTGTAAGAGTGAGTATGCACCCAAAAAAAAAATGTAAAAATCCTCCCTTGTTATTGTCTCGCTCATCATCTAACAAGGATTCTGCTTCCTCATGTTATGCCGGGCAGAATGTTTGATGCAGACATGCACACAGAGGCTGTAAGAACCATGTAATTAGTACAAACCGGCCTCCCCTGACCTTTTTCCTCATTCAGTGAGCAAGGAAATATGAGCATGTTGTACACAGCAGAGACCGGTTTGTTCTCATTCAGGTCGAACAGGAATTTTACGTAATACTGTGCTAGAATAAACAAAGAAAATGAATGCGTTTCATCACTTCCTGCGTATAAACCCAGCACACAGACTAAAAAAAGAGTTACGCAGAGGATTTCATTTTTTATCTCAAATCAACACAGCAGAGAGAGCTACATGGCAGTCTAATCTAAATTTACCGTTACCATTCATTGCCCTAAATATTTTTAGATAGGATCTGCGCTTTCTGATGGGGATGTGATTCCGTGAGCTGGTGCAGTACGTGTGGGAGTGTTTGGCTAACTTCTCAAAGTTAGTCATGACTCCTGTCCTCGCTGTGCAGTGTGGGAAGCTGCAACGACTCAGTTTTTGTTATACAGCAGTTTTACGTGTGCAGGAAAGACGCCGTGGAGTGATTATGGTGAGGTTTCAGAGGGAGGTGGTGGATAAGAGTCTCATTGAACCTATACATTGATTTCTGTTGGGAGCAAAATGAGTTCATTTTGTGTTCGAGGTAGAAAGTGGAAAACAGACAGAGGGAAAGACACTGATCCTAATTGCATTACTGAATTAACTGGACTGAATGATACAATAAGTAGGTATTTCTAAGAATGATGAATCATTTTCCTTCAGAGGAAACCACAAGAACTCTAGTAACCAAACATTAACCATCTCACCAACCTTGTTGTTGCTGTTATTTGACAGTATATATGGATGTGTATTAATTTGTGTGACAACAAAGATAGATTAATTTGTGTGACAACAACGATAGATTATCACAGTGTATTGATGCACCTCTGACCATGTTAGTGTTGTGTTAGTGATAAAGAAGACCACAAAAGGATGGCAGGAGGCTAAATACTGGTTGAAGCTAAGCAGGCGTTATATTCAATTACCTCAACTCACACTGACAAAATCTAGCTTTCGGACTAGAAACAACTGTCAACCAACACATTCCATTTGACCTACAAATATTTTACCACAACAACATACTGGGATGCATTATCTTAAGATATGTGTAAAATTATAGTTTCTGAAAAACAGAAGTTGATCCAGAAAAAAACCCTTCCAAACATTCATGTTACACAATAGCAAAGCATGAATAGGACATCAAACCGAAAAAATAGAATAGTAACAGAAGTTTGCCTCTGGCTAGAACTGCTGTACAGCAACCCAGACATGAACAAAAATGGGAAAATGCCCTTTTCATTAGTTTTCCAAAAGCACTGGGTTGACACAAGCTTGTCAACTATACTGAGAGTGTGCAGCTTCACTTTTAGTACACCGAAGCTGCAAATTGGGTCAAAAAGGGCAAGATGTCAACGATTTATGTAGGTGAGAACACTTTGACGGTGAGAGAGGTCAGAAGGAATGAGCAGACTTGTTCATGCTGACAGGAAGGTTACAAATATGTAAATAACGGCTCAGTTTCAAGGACAAGGGTGTCTGTAAAAACATCAAGCGTAGAAGTAGGTGGGGTAATTCTGAGAAGGCCACATTGGGTTAGACAAGAACAAGAAGGAAAAGCTACGATCGGGACGTGATAGCAAGAACTGGATGACTAAATGGTAGAAAAACATTCCACAAGCAACAAATATTGATCTGTGGTGCCACATGCTCACGACAGGATCAGGATTTGGTGTAAACCAGCTTGAATCGTAGATCGTGAGTGACTGTTACGAGCTGCTGCTGCTGCTGGTTTAATGATGTGAAGTGTTCGCTTGACATGCTTTACAACAGAGGAGCCTCATTTTAGTGCCATGCAAACTGAATGCAAACCTTGTTGCTCACCAGGTGCATCCCTTCATGCACCGTCTCTGAAGGGTAGTTCCAGCTCCTATTATCTCAGTCTGCTTCCAGGAATACGACTGTACTTACTTGTCCCGCACAATCTCCAGATGTCAAACTGGTGGAGTAATTTTGGAACGAGTTGGAACGTGAAGTTTGTATCATGATTGCCTTTTTAAACACCCTGTAGGAATTCAAAGACCTGCAAATACTTGAATCCATGCCTGTGATAAGTCATGGTTTTCTATATTTAAAATGAGCTGTAAAAGAAAAAATTTTTGGGTGTCTGAAAAGTTTTTTTGGTTGAAAGTGCTGGTATTTAGGTTATCTATTATTTTTACTTGCAACAAGCTCTTCTTAAGTGAAAACATGAGATTGTATTCTACTCACAAGTCTTCGCTCTACCATAAGTGCCCATATATTCACTAATATAATGTGTGGTCCACAGAGTCAAACAATCACAGTCGTCTATGACACAGTTTCGGTGGATTGTAAAAATGATATTCACAATTGGAAAGTCACTAACATGCAAATTTGTCTTGCCAGAGTCTGTTATAATGACTGTCAGTTGGGCTTTACCTCAAATTACTTCATTCATATTGCATGTGTCACTTCTCTCTTACCACACCACCTCTCTAAATTGGAGCACTCACTATAGAATTCTAATCAATGAACAGTGATCGTTTCCATATTCATTAAGTCTGAGCTGTTGCCATGCAGACTATGACTCTAACAACCCTATTAATTTTAATTTCTGAATATATATAGTCACAGATGTGTATAGACGGATGAAAGATATAACTTATTCTGACAGATGAGCACAGATACATGCAGCTCTATTGTGTGACTTAAATTGATGCAGAGTACAGGTTTAGAATCTATGACTGAATTTAATATAAGTAAATCGCTTCCTGCATCAGAAAGGCCTTATAAAAGTATGAAAACTGAAAAAATAATCTGTAATTGTTTCAACATATCACATGCAATCAAATCTGTCTCCTAGATATAATGTGTATACAAGTGTAGTTGTTTCCAATCAACATTGGCAACATTGGGCTACATTTATGAACTGCATTGGGTCAACAGGATGTGTTTGGGGTCAGGGGTCAGAGGCCAGGATTTGCATCTGCTGTCCTGTGTGGGATTAGGTTTAGACAACAAAAGCTTTAGGTTCTAAACTCATTATGTCTCAAGTCACAGCAAAGTTTTCTCTATTAAACCAGACTGCAATCTACCCCTAACCTTGACCGAGTGCTGTGAGTTCCTAAACATAACCATACAAAAGGTGAATAATGCTAAAGTCACTGCAGGTAGAAGTTATACTGCAAGATCAGATATTTTGGCAGAAGAGAAAACATCAAAGTATTTGCAAAGACATCTTCCTCATGATATGAACATAAGACAGGGTTGAAGAAATTTAATGCATATTAGTCTTTTTACATACAGGCATGATGTTTTAAGAGATGTCAGAATGTCAAAGAGAGAGCAACCATTCTTGATGTGATATAAATAGAATTATTGTGCATGGAAAGTTGATGGATGTGTTATTGGTCTCCATTGTGCAGTTGAAATTTCATGTCTGTACCTCTATTAGGTTTTAAGTTCTTTAATATTTTTGAATCTGGAGCTTGTTCAAAGGTGCACTTCTGGGACATCTTGACCCCATTCACATTTTTAATCTCCTTTAATAAATGATTAATCTCAAAAGGGGATGTACGATTACTCATAACAGCAGCACACTTACATTTCAAATTCGATTTTTAAAAAACGTCCTTTTTATGTCCATTAGGATAGCAAGATATGACTAATTTAATAGAAGAATTTAGTCGCTTTATGCTGCACTTCGCAGTCAGCCCTTCAGGATCATAGACAGGCATTTTAATGGAATTCATTCCCCAAAAAGCAAATTTCCACTCTTTTGTGTGTAACAGTTATGACACAGGACTGTTTTGGAGGATTTTCAGAGATTCAAAAACACCAGCTTGGTTTATACAGAAATATCTAAACGATTTTTATAAAGTTTTCACTTACCTTGTGAAATATCTTAACACATACTAGATGGATTATTTTGTACAGACCATCATGGTTCACAGGATGAACCATTATTACTTGCCTTCTAGTGCCACTATGTGGTTGATAAGTTGAGGCGGTACGTGTCTACGATTCGCAAGACTGATGGTTCAATCCCCGCTCCTCCACATGCTTAAGTGTCTTTGGCAAAGACACTGAACCCCAAGTTACTTCCAATGGCAGGTGAGCTCTGCTGCTAGAGTGTTTTAATTTAGAGTCATCATCATATTATTGCACAATTCTTTGGAATACTTGCAAGATGACCTCCCCATGAGCCCTGGCAGTATTTTGTATGTTTTGCTATTTAGCAAATGTTATTATTCTAATTAGGGTTGTCCCATTCAAGTTTATTTGCCCCTTGTCTGATCTGAGTCCTTTATTTTAAGTATCTGCCTATACTGAGTCACAATCTGATACCATTTTTCTAGATAATACATACTTCAAGTACATTAAAGTTATTCAAATCACCACAATGTATAAGCTTTACAACTGAATAGTTCTTTAATGCAATAAGAAAACATTGCATTTCTGCATCCAAGATGTTCGTTATGGTTATGTTGGTGATCATGAAACATTGTTGCAAAGTTCTGGTAGTGCACTGTCTGACAAGTAGTGTTGAGAAGGTAGAGTGTACCGTGGCTTCACAAGCAAAAAATGTATTCTCTACATGCATGTTGCAAAATTTATTGTAAATTGGTCCTTTTGGTAGCAAACCAAGGACGTGGTCACTCGGACTACTGGCAGTTCCGTGAGAGCATTATGGGGGTTTTGAAAGTGAGGAGCCACCATGACAAAGTCTTCTGTTATGCTTAATGGACTCCAGCCAGAGCTTATTTATTGTAGACAGGCTGGGATTGAATAGGTCAGTGTTCCTGTAGTCTAGTGGTATATGTAACAGAGCTGCTTTAGCAGACAGTATCATGTGTCCGGTGACTGGGACAGCAGTATTAACACAGGGCAAATGTTTACTGTGCTGAATTGGTGGTATTGAATATTGACTGATCAGGAAGCTGATTAGGTGGCTGATCATTGATCATGCCTAATGTCCTGTCACACATTGTAGCTCTTCAACACCTGTGTGACAGTGGATGTGAATGAAGGATCGGGCTTAGATTTGTGCCAATACCGGTCAGTTAAAAATGCTTTGATTGGCCTTGATCCTGACCTTTGACACCGTATTAGGACATCCCAAATTTCATTGCTCAACTAAGATTATACCTGCTACTTTAGGGATACATCAGCATTGTCATTGTGAACATGCTGACAGTTTATTTTTCGACTGGGAATGGAATTATTTAACAAAGAATAAATCTGATCTCTCACTTGAATCTCCATTTAGACCTTTCTTTTAGTGTTAAGTTTGTCTTGTTGTCCACTCATTGTATTGTACTTGAAGAAGGTGCTAATTGATTATCTATGAGACATTTTAACCAACATTAAGCTACATGTTTCAGCATTCCCTACATTGATGTTACAGTGAAATATACTGCAGAGATATTGTTTCACACATTTGCACCGGTAAACAAATTTGACGGTAAACAAATTTAAAAATCGTATGCAGTATGTTCATGCATAAATCATGAGCAAAATTGCTTGAGTGAAACAATTCAGAAGGTCAGGCGCAAGTATTTTGATGAAGAAAACACTTTTGTCAAACTCATGTTTGTTAAAGTCATGTTTGCAACTCAGAGGTCTCCTTCCTCTGACAGCATGATACGTGGGCTTGTAAAGATGACATCACCTCACTCCCTCACCAGCGACCCCACAAGCTCTCCATGGGTGTGATGACTCAGTGGGTTGACTTCCAGCTAGTCTCACATTACCATGTGTCGGCTGCCTGTCAGAAGCCACAGTGTGGGATCAATTAAGGAGGAGCTGATGTCAGGCTGAGAAGGGAAGATGGGGAAAAAGTGATAGGTGGGAGAGATATTCTCTGAACTGTATACAAGAGAGACGTGCGATTTTCAAAAAGTACAGTGTATTCGGTACGCAGCATAAATCGTAACACATCCCTGAATGCCGTACTAAAGTGCCTTTTGTTATGCTTAAAGAGTCATCTGCCTTTCTTGTTATTTTCTAGAAATAATAAGAAGCTTATGAAAGAAATTACATGAACAATAATATGAAACGTCAGGATGAATGTATTAGGCTGTGTGGAGGAGTAACAAAATGAAAGAGTTATTGAAGTGTTCAAAACCAGCATGCTGAGATTGATGTAGGAATCTGTGATTCTGTATGAAAACATGAACTATTGTATCATATTCTGCATTTCGTCAGGGTGTGACAGCATGTGTTTGAGAGAGCAAAAGAGAAATAGCCTCCCCTTGATTTTGTGTGGGCTTTCAAAACGCTTTGTCCATTCAGTGACAGCAGACTGCCTGCCTGCCTCACCTCATGCTGTGCAAATATAATCAAGTGAGCTTTTCAAACAGCCCATCATTTGACTCAGTTTTCCATCATGTGGACTCATCCCATGTGATTCCTCTTTTGTGTGATGTGCTGTTCTTATTCAGAACGAAATTCTACTTTAATATAGATTTACTTTTTTACCAAAGAAAACCATCAAAATGGGTTTTCTTATGGAAAAGACTTTACCATTGAGGCGGTAACCAGGGCTGTTGGCTGTGAAAACCTCTATAGGCAACTTTCAGGGCCCTACCCGCTGCTGAAAAGCTCACCCACAATGCATTTGTTTTTCATATCCCAGTTGGTTGTATTTCCATTATTCCATTATTATTGTTCAAATCTGATGAAAAGGGAGATAGTGGAAGTCAATCTTCTTAAAACCAGTTGATCAATTTTGTCCTGAAAGCTCATAAATGGCAATAATTGCTCAAGATGTCCTGTCTTCATAGTAAAACATGCAGCTAATCAACAATTTTCCACAATCTGTTGTTGCTGCCTCATCCTTTAACCTTGGTCCAATATTGGGTTACTTACAGATAAGCTTCAGTAAAGAACCTTATCACACATTTATTGCCCTTTCTGTACTGTGTGAGAAATATAAGCAAAACGATGCACACACTATATTTTAGTGCATGACTAAGACTGCTGAGCTGAAACTTAATTATGAAAAACAAGTCACTTGGAACTGCAGCGCCGCAAAGCTTTAAACCAATACGAGGTTTCTTCCTCGCCTCTTTGAGTGGGTAGAGGATCCCTTTGCTCTTCAGAACTGTACTCTCAGGCACCTGACAAACCTCACATACTTGATGTTTCTGAAAGGCGTATGTAGAAGCCAGAGCTTAGATTTATTATTATTAGCATTATCATTATTGTTACTCGGGGTCCCACGGGAAGAGCTGGAGGAGGTGTCTGGGGCGAGGGAAGTCTGGGCCTCCCTGCTTAGACTGCTGCCTCCACGACCCGGCCTCAGATAAGCGGAAGACACTGACTGCTGGAACACAGCTGTCAGTGTCCACAGTCAAGTGTGTTTTACATTATTGTCATGAGCTGAGATGCTGCCATGAAGAAAGATGATTTTCGTCCAGGAACGGAAGCTTAAAGCTGGACTGAAATTTGCTACTGATGACATGGACAAAGAAAAGGCTTTCTGGAGGAAAGTTCTGTGGTCACATGAAATGATAAAATGAGCTATTTAGCACAAATATATTTAGAAGGGAGAGGGTGAGGCCTTTAACCACAGAACACCAAACATACTGTCAAGCATGATGGTGGTAGTATTATCCTCTGGTGTTGTTCTGGTGCCTGTGGAATTGTGCAATATCTTTTTTCTTTTTCTTTTCTTTTCTTTTTTACATTCATTATTGATGTCCAAATAACATCCTTACAGGGTTCAAAATGACAGTTCTTATAACAGCATTTCAGATGAGTTTTCAATTTCAGTTGTAGACATTCAAAGGATATCTTGGTTCAGAATCAAAGTTTTTATGACATTGCTTTTGGCATCATTTCCTATGTGGCTGCTGTACTCCATTTAAACCAACATGACTTCTTTAATTGTTAAAGATGACTGAAAAGAGCCCATATTCACACATGGTTGGTTTTAAAGACAGAAATGTATATTGCTGTCAAGTATGTTTTAAATATTCTGACTACATTTATGAAACTTTTGTTGTTAGAATTTGTATTAGAGTTTCAAGCTTTCTTGGACTTATTTCAGACATCCCTGTTGCTTGTTATATCTTGTCCTCACTCACTACCAGCTTTATTGATTACTATGTTTTGGTCATAAAGTAAAGACAGGATGGGATTCTGGCATAATCTTCACTTAAATAGGTAAAGTCATTTTCAAATGGAGTACAATGGGGACATCTGAAATTACTTCAAGTCAATGTCTGAAACTCAAACACAATTCATAATGCCATTCTTAAGCCCGTACAACAAATCTGAATATTTCAAACACACCTATGAGCAACAAACTTTTGTCTTTAAAACCACCCATGAATGAATGTGGGTTCTTTTCAGCAATCATGAGTTGGCAGAGTGACATGTTACATGATAGTGTCGTGAGTAGCAACACGTGACTAATTTGTCCACTCCAACTTTTTGCCTCAGGCACGGTGCTGATGCCATGACTGATTCACTGACATGCCTGCTGCTGTGTTTAAAAGGTTAAACCACATATACAGTACATCCACACATGGCTGCTTTCTGACCCCACGGCTGCATGAAAGCATGACATGAAGCCCCAGCCTGCAATGACAACAATCATCTCCTCCACACACACACACACACATAAGCAGACGAGATTGCTTTGCACTTGCATAAAAGAAAATTATGTTTGTGTGACTGTCAAGCCCACGCTTTCATGTGAAGCAATATGAGCTCCACATTAAGGGGTCAAATGGGAAGAATAATGTTAAATGCTGCCAGATCCAACCAGACTGTATGCTGCACACACCAGTGCAGTATTTTTGTTCAATCCCTGGTCCCTTCACATGCCAAGAGGTTTCTGGAACCCCAAGTTGCTCCCAATGGCAGGCAAGCAACTTTACATGGCAGCTCTACCACCATTGGTGTGTGAATGGGTGTATGAGAAACACATTTTAAAGCTTTGTAGAATCTAGTTAAGGTTCAAAAAGTGCTATATAATCATTGTTAAAAAGTGATTCATGCACATTTTTGATATAATGTAAAGCAGTTGCATCTAAATAAGAAATGAAGGAATCTCTCTACAGCTGTTCGTCAAACTTGGCAGGCAGGACACCTGACGTGCAATCTGGAGTTTGAAGGAATTTCAATGAGTGGTGGTCATTTATGGGCCTTCATGAAGCCACACATGTTTTTTTTTTATAATACCTGACAAACAAAAGAATGAAAAGAAAGAAAGCAAAAAAAATATTGCTCAGAAATACTAACAAAGTAAGAAAAGGAAGCACTAGACTAAATAGGTTTTGAGAAGACACTTAAAATACTCAACAGAGTTTGCTGTGATGACCCTCACAGGGAGCCTATTCAATTAATGCATGAGCCAAGACAGAAATTGTTCAATTACCACAAGTCTTGAACATGTGTCCACGGGTAATCTGTGTGGGTACGTGCATATAATCATGCTTCCAAACAAATCACAGTCCTGTAGACATAATGTAAATGCATGGATGTACACAGACCCAGGCAAACATGCAAACACACAGTATGTATGCAACTCTCCCCTATTCCCTGGGGCCTCACTGTGTAGTCTGCAGCTCTCATACAAATGAGCCCACTACAGTCAGCAGAGAGGGAAGCTTATCCTGGCTCATTCATTCATTTTCATACTTCTGAACTCTCATATTGCATTCTCACCCGGTGCATATTTGTGGGTTGCTCTCTCTCTCTCTCTCTCTCTCTCTCTCTCTCTCTCTCTCTCTCTCTCTCTCTGTGTGTATGTGTGTATGTGTGAGAGTGTGTGTGTGCATTCATGTGCCATGCAGCAGCATGGAGGAAGTGCTTATTAGATCAGCCTCAGTCTCAGTGATGAATGAAAGTCCCTTCATCCTTTGGTTTCCAGCATGATACAGAATCTTACCCCGAAAACCACGAATCGCTTTATTCATGGCAAAAGACACCAGAGAATGACACTGAGGATAGTGTTTGATATCAAAAACTGATCACGCTTGCCTGGTGCCGCAAAGCATGCTTTTGTTATAGGGTTTATGTTTTTGCTTTTAGTTTTCGGAGCCAAGCAGTCATTCTTAAAGTGGCTCAGATCACATGTCAATGAAACAGTGACTGCTTTTCTGTGAGTTTCTTTAGTCGGCACACTTCTCACTTCTCACTTCTAGTATGTTTCGAAGCAAACTGTTAATGTATGTCCCATTACATCCTGTCTGCTGGAGAAATAAGAGGTCTTTATAACCAAAAATACAGTTTACATAGAATAACTATAGAATTTGATCTGACTGATGAAGTAGATAATAGGAGTTGTAATATACTACACATTTACAGACAACCTATTGTAACCAGCTACATCTTCTAAGAGCCCGAGAAATGGGATTGAAACATATATGAAAATAGGATGTTTTAAAGTGTAACCAAAAGTATGCAGTTGTCTAAGCAGGCTGTAAAAGACAACTGTCTTTTCTTTCGTCTTGCATATGCATGTTCCAGATGTTGCATTTTTGCATTCAAAGACAAAATAATAATAATAATAATAATAATAATGTCTTGGACTGGAGGAAGAACTGATGAGTATTTGTCTTGAACACCCAATAATGTATCCATAAACATTAACTCTTGGCTGGGAAACAAAGACAAGACTGTGGCTGATAGGAAATGATTGGAACCATGCTTTGTTTTGTAACCACTCTTTTTCAACTCTTGTTTCCCACATTCAGAAATCCCAGACCTCCTCTTCCACTCCTCCTCCCAAACGTCTTCTCTTCTCTCCACGTTCAGTTATGCCTCTTCTTTATTTTGGGCAGCTACCGACTAGATCAAAAGAATTTTAGAGCAACCTCAAAATATCTCCCTTCAAACACGGGTGGGGAAAGCCATGTGTAGCCTATGTGTTTGTTTGATGGGCTCCCCGACTCTGTAAAGTCAAGTAAATTGGACTGGATGATTGTGACGGGAATACTCGACTTTTTTCTGCACTACTGTCTCTCATCCTGACGTTTAGCCTAAGGGGACAGGTGCGAAAACACCTGGGTGATGCAGATGAACAATTTGGATGCACAAAGGCAGCACATAACACACACAAACTGTGTGTATAATGAGTTCATACAGTAATGCAAGAAGACGTAAAGTTTGCATACCTGTACAAACAGTGAGGGACACACCTTGGTTCCTTGTTATGTTTCTCATTTCTAAAGCCTCTAATAATTCAGATTTCTAACAGTTGTAACATAATAACCCCTACTTTCAATTTGAACTGATCACATTTGATCACTGATCACATCCAAAAAGTATGAACACTGTCCATTTAATTCCAGTGATATTGCAGTAGATTTAAATTTACCACTGTGATTTTTTTATTTTTTTATTTAACAATATAACAAGAGTTTAACAAGAAGAGAGGTTTCCCCTGTTTGTGAAGTCTATCTAATTAAAGTTTAATGAAATTCTGTAATGAAAATGTTTCTTACTTGTAACCTTTGACTTATTCAAAACATGAACATGAACTCATTCCACCCTGGTGGTCCCTGTGCAGGGACCTGGCTGTATATTCTATAATAAAAACACAACTGATGACATTTTTTAAAGATTGCTGAAGAGGCCGCCTTAGACTGTATGACTAAAACAGGTTTAGCATTTTTTGTGCTTCATTCCTGTTCAGTAGCATCAATGTCTACTGACTCGTTGTTATAAGGTGATATTTACTCTTAGGTTTTTTAATTAGGGAAAAGTAAAAATGGCTGTTTTTGCTGGAGTTTTTAAAATCTCACTCCAGCCTGTTGATAAGGATGAAAAGACTTATTGAATTATGAAAAGACTTATTGAATTGTAAAATTCACCCACGTTTCTCTTATCTGTAGAGGTTAAGGTTGTTCATGTTTACTTAACAGTTATGGAGCCGACTGAATTCAGAGATGTTTTTTCAGATGGAATTTTTTTTTCTAAATCCAAGGGCTTAAGGAGTGAAGCACAGAAAAATAACATTCTTCAATATGCTTTTCAAAAGCCCTTCGCCTCGTACAGATTTTTGTGGGATAATTTAACACCTGCTCTGGTGCCATTGACTTCATTATATAGGCAGATATACAGGTTGCTTCAGCCAAAGAGGCCAGTTGTGTAATTCAGGGTTGATTTGCCATGACGGATTTGCGTACAGTATTGTCATGACAACGCTGAAACTGAAAAATCCAATTTGAATTTAAAACACCAGTCGTATGCAGGCTGTGTTAATCTAGAATCATCTTTTGTGACGCAGGGAAGAGGCCTGAACCTGAGTTAAAGGTTTCAGTGTTCTTTGCTTTTGTTTTCAATCATACTTTATTTCAGTTTTAAATAAATAGAAATAGTCTAGATTACTAATACTTTTAGGTTTAAACATTCAAACTGAGTCAGATTTTTGCAGTATTTTTAATAATATAATCTGATCATGGACAAAAGATTTAGAAAGAATCATAATCCATAAGCATAATGCTTCGCTTTCTTGTGATCATGGAATAATTCTCAACTGAGGAGTATTTGTTTTGTATGACCAACGTTGTATGACCAACCTGTTCATGTTCATGAAAGACTCTAGTGAAATCTGTTTTTCTACTTTGTTAACTTGCCCATGGTGTTTTTTTATATGACACATCAACACCATGGCTGAGCATTTCCACTCTGACGCAGTTGTGCACCAATGACCAAATCAAAAACCACAGATTCATACTTCCAGGGTTTCATATGTAGCAAACCTGGTTCATTCCCAGCCCAACCGGTCGAGGCAGATGGCCGCCCTCCCTGAGCCTGGTTCTGTTGGAGGTTTTTTCGCCCTCCCTATCCTAGGGGTTTTTTGGCTCCTTCCCACCGTTGCGGACTGCTTGCTTATAGGGAATCCAAAAGCGATTTTGGATTCTTGGGTTTTCTGTTTGATAAGCACTATGTGATGACACGTGTTGTTAATATGCGCTATATAAATAAAATTGAATTGAATTGAATTGAACCAATCTTGACAGTTTGTGGTTTGGGACATCCTGCATCTTTGTTCGTCTTCAGAATCAGTTTGAAAATGTATGGCTGAATTGCTCCAATATTACTACTTCCTTGTACAACATAGAGCAGTTTTCTAGTATTTGAGCAGATTTGCAGGTGAGCTGGTGTGCTTGAGCTGCAGCAAGTAGGTGAGGGTTGGGTGGAGAAAGAGGCAAGAACTTCACAGATCTGCACAGTCTAGAGGAAGCAATGGTGTAGCGCTACATCTACAAACTTCTATGTTTATGATTTCGGTATGATAAAATCTCTGCCAGGCTCACCACTGGACATATTTCCTGGATTAATGAAGTGATTAGTTACTATCATTTCTAACATGCAAAGTGATAAGGCTCTTGTGTTTGTTGACAGTTAGTTTGAAGCAGTCTGTCAAAGCTGTCGCAAATATCAATTTGATACACGTCAGTTATGGAAAGTTAACACAATTTATCAGCACTATTGATCCAATCCATATCACACATGCTCGCCTGCCTGCTCATTCTTTTCAAAGGCAGCTGCTGTTTCAATTGTTGTTACAGGCCATGGTATTATAAGCCTGTCAATTTAAGTGAGACTGTGTGTGAAATCTCCCCATTGTTCACTCATTCACTGCTCCCTACATAATGGACACTCCATAGTGAGCATTAATTTGAGATTTTGGACATTCACAACGATTGTTTGGCAGAAAATGGCAGAAAAAAAAAGAAAAGAGAAAAGCTATGTCCATTGTATTTACTTTTCTCGTTCTTGGTAAAATGTTTGAAAGCACACAGCCGGAGTGCAGTGCAGTACATTGACTAGGGTAGAAAGTTTGTTGTTAGCACGATAACAACTCATTGAGAACCCAGATTCAATCCTTTTTGTACACCAAGGAGTATGTGAACACAAACAAACATGGGCTCTTTATGTTCTGTCATTTTTGAAAAAGTAAACTTCAAGAAACATTTTTAAGAAAACTGCAAAAATCACCTGAATGGCAGCTGAGGTCACTGTATCTTAGATTTAAATTAAACTCCCTGCACAAACATTTGACAGATTTAAGATTCAGTGTGAGGACATAGTCTACAGTTTGCATCTATTTAGAACAATGTTATTAGAATCTGCAAGATTAATCAAGCAGGTAAAATCTTTGAACATGTATAAACTTTTAGGAAACACAATAAGTGCAGGTATTCAGAGGTTGAATCATAGCAACCATCCTTTAACTAATGCAGCAGTCTGAGTCCACATGCAATAGGGACATGGGAACCGTTTGTCAGTAATTTATGCAGGTAACCCACCTGGGAGCGACTCCCTGAGGTAAAGTGCCAAGAAGTGGAACGTGGATGTAATGTAAGACAAATTCAACTGTAATTAGTAGCCATGCATTGTAAGGAAATGCATGTCATCACATGTGTTACTGGGTGAAATGTGCTAGAAAGAAAACAACAGTGACAATATCAAAGAAAGAAAGAAAAGCGTAATGGTTCAGTTGGAATGGAGGCCTAAAAGTTAGTTGTAGAATTTAGTAAAATTATTTAAGCAGTAGAAAACTGAACTGTAACCTTAAATTCAGGTTACAGTGACTACTACTGATATTTGACAGGTTTATTCAGAACACTTCAACTTTTTATAAATATATACATTTCTATATGTTGTCATTGTCAACATAAATAATATCTAGAATGAAATATCCCTAAAAAGCAATGCAAACTACGCCAGAGATAGCCAAAATAAGAACAGAAAAGATTCTAATTAAATATTCTAATTGCTGAGGCAACAAAATGGCAACATGTAAACAACGCACAGGCAACGTTCAAACAATTTTGTGCAGGTTTGGGCCCTCTGGTTTTCCATATTTTTACATCAGGATACACAAACTCGTGCATGCATTCAAACCCTCATTTTGCATGCACCTTTTGCAATTTCATCATCCCAATCTACAGCCATACCTACCTGACAGTTGCAAAATGAGCTCAGAAAATGCTGAAATTATCTGCTAGTCTTGTTTTGTTTTTACATTTGCTACTAAAAGAGCAATGTTTTTCTTTCAAAAGATAGTGTTGAATGTATGGTAACAGCTAGGAGCTAATTTAGCAAGCAATGTTCTAATTACAGTTTGAATCCAAAAGTTAAAGATGTAGGATTGAAAGTCTGTCATCTGCAAAGAAATTTAAAGGTTAGTAGCTGCTATGGTTTTAGCGTCACTAAAAGATTCAACATGTGGCCCAATAAGATTGATTTTAGATATGAAGTGGTTTTCAGCCAAATAACCAAGCTACCTTTAATCTTTAAAAAATGTTGATGATGAAATTATACAAACAGAAATATTAAGTGCCCAAAACTGTAACACTGCTTTTTCTTGTAGTTGACTTTACAATATGAAGATCATCATTTAACTCAGCTTAATGCGACTTTAGTTGTCCCTGCAATGGCTTTTGCATACAGGCAACAGTTTGAAAACAAATAGATCCTGTCATCATAAATGTAAAAGCTCAAATAATCATATGTGGAACTGATAATAAACACATTAATAAACAACCAATAACCATAAAACTATAAATAATTCACAATATCCCCATGAACTAACACAACCTGTGCCTTGCATTTTGTGACTTCTCCTGATGAATAAATTACAATCTGTTACATGTTGTTTAGTATCCAAAAAGACAGTTTGAGTTGTTGAGATTTAACAAGACAAATACACATTTACAGCTGTGACCTCCGACGTACAGTACACTTCTCTCCATCATTTCCATTTTCTCTTGCTGTCCACACACATACTACTCTCACTATGTATTATTCATTACTTGTCAGTGCTCTTGCTTGGAACTGCACATCACAAGTGGCCTCTTCATCCATTCCTCCATTTATTCTTGGTCCGTGCGCAACGCTTCCCTTGCGATTTCGTTGTTGTGTAGATAAATGTATCCAAGCACCACCACGGTGAGGCTGTAGAGTCAGCTCACTGCATTACTTAATGTATACCAGTATCTAAGGTTCTCACTGATGTTGCCATGTAGTGCCATGTGCTGTACAGATGGGAGGAAGCAGTGAAGTGATACAAAGAGATACAGTGGGATTTATGTGCGAGTGTGATGCCCCTCCTTAGTTGTTGGCATTCCTAAAAAAAAGTAGCAGGTATGTGCATGCGACTGTGGCTCAACTCAAGCGATGTCTAGCTAACTGTTCAACAATCATCCACCCATCCTCGCATTAAAGCGTGCATCTACCTGGAGGTTATCAGGACTTACAGCACATGGTTCCTGCAGTGGTTGTGTGGGCTCATTGCTATCATCAGTGCACTGCATTTTCCAGAGGTCATTTGTCAGCTAGTGTGTGACCCCAGTGACAAATTTTCAGTGTGCATTCTGCTGTTACATCTGAATTTTTGCACCTAGTCTGTGTCTATTCAATAAATAAAGGTTTGTTTAGAAACTGCTGTTGCTGCCATCAAAAAATATTACGGAGTTGTAATTTTCTCAAGGCATAACATCGTTGGTCTCAGTCTTGTATGAGACTACTTGTTTACTTTTTGCCAACTGACACTTGAAATTCATGTCAATTGATTTATTGATATTGTTTATTTAATCATAGGGGGAGGCAATTGAGAGCGAGGCTCACATTCAGAGCGGTTCACTGCAATACGTGATGAAAATAATTATACAGGTATAAAAAAAAAATGTAGCATCAATATTTAACATGTACATTACACAAAGAGAAGCAGAGACAATAAGAAAAACAGCAGCATCCATTATATTAAACATCATTCTACAGAAGCTTGAATTGTTACCGCTTCAGCTGATATAATACAATATTGAGTTGATGGTTTTCATTTTACCTGTCATAAACAAGGCCAGTGCTGGATAATAATGTGAAGCTTGCTATCTGAACATTTTGCACAATACTCATTTATAAGGAGAAACAAAAGATTTACTAGCCTTAGATCTGAGTAAATCTGGATATGTTGACAGAATTAGTTTGAACTGGTTTGCTTCAATACTTTTTTTTTATTTTTTTACATTTTCATGAACACCGTATGAAAAACAATACACTCACTGTACAGCACTGATGCTCAATACCACACTGCAAAATCAACATCAAAAATCCATGATCTTCAATAAGCTTCACCAGATGTGTTGAATTAAATGCAGGGAGGAGATTCGCCTTTTCTCTGTGTTCATCCGTGTTTAGAGATATAGCTGCTCAATGCACAATCGGCTGGCAGTGGTAGACATGGGTGCTGCTTGCTATTTATAGAACCAGGGGTCTAGACCAGCTCTGCAGCTGAACGCTGTGTGGAGAGAGAGAGAGAAGCTGGTGGGTGGCATGAGGTGGTATTAGTCTTTTGGGGGTGGGGATATCTGTGTGGGGTTATCTGATTGAACATTGGGCTTGTGTGCATAAAGGTGGTGCATGTGTGCACAACAGAGACAGTGAAAGGGGGGAGGAGGAGGTAGATGGAGAGTAGAGTTGATGTAATGCAGTCTCTGGCAGCCATAACGCAAGTCTTTTGCAGCAGGTCAACAGTTACTGCATTGCTGACTAAATGTACATCCTGGCTGCCTCTACAGCATGAATATATGTAACGGATGTGTGTGTGCATTTTTAACTCCTTTACATATACATTTAGTCATGTGTTTGTGTTTACTTTCCTCTTGTTTATTAGATAGATAGATAGATAGATAGATAGATAGATAGATAGATAGATAGATAGATAGATAGATAGATAGATAGATAGATAGATAGATAGATAGATAGATAGATAGATAGATAGATAGATAGATAGATAGATAGATAGATAGGTTGTTTGTACAAATACACCCGTTAAAAGAGGGAGAAAATGGCTTTATGGCTTTGGCCTTCAAATATGTATGAGTAGCTCTGAGATTCACCCGAGCAAAATGTGTTTCCCATCCACTTCTAGGCTCTCTCGTATGTATATGTGGGGGAGCGGCTCTTCTGTATTCCAGCAACTGTGCACCAGAGTCGGCCTAGTCTAGATAGAGCACCTAAAGGGGCCTTTTGGCAACACCTGGAGGATGAATGTGTGAATGTATGAGTCAAGCTTCAGATGTGTTTCTCCATTATCTATGCACAAACGTGTCTTCTAAAAAATTCAATTTCTAGACAACTAACCTGAATTCTCAATTATGTTTTGAGGTATACGTATTTTCTTCTGGTTAGGTAACAGAATGATGCAGTGGGAAATGTTTACATTGTCAAAGAGCCCTTAAGTCCATATTATAAGGATGGACAGATGGTGGTGGCTGTTTACTTTTGTTTTCACTTGTGCTTGGTTAGGATTGACCTTTCATGGTGTTTACTGCATGTTAGACGAACGGCCATGTGTAAGCAGAAAAATGACTTGTTAAGGTGTAGTTAAATATAATTTTTGGTGGTTTATCGGGGTACTTGGCTGAACACGAGCAACATTTGGAAAGCAATGCAATCAATAGCAAACATAAGTTGATTAGAATCTCATCTTCAGAACCTATTTCTGGAGAAAATACTTTTCCTTCAAAATGTAACTGAAAATTCAGTTTAATTGTACAAACCTGACAGTTTTGTCACATATGAGCATACATTCGATTTTGTGTGTGAATATGTATGTGTAACCCAGTCTTTTTTCTTTTTGGAGTGTCAGAATCATTTCATAATTTTTGGATTGGTCCCGAAGTCATAGTAGTTATTTTTTTCCAGTATTAGTTTGACACAACATGTACAAGTTGCTTTTTGCAGCTCTCCACTGCCAAAGGTTCAAAGCTTTAATGTGTGTCTCTTCATTAAGTGGTTGCTAGGAGGAATCGCGAGTAGTTGTTAATGATGGGGTGAAGTCTGGTGTCAGTGTCCATTCTGCAAACATTGTCCCACCTACTTCTCAACCCCGTAAAATGTCATCACATCCCACCTCAGCACTCTGTTTAATGCGAGAAGACATTAAATCATGTAAGAAAATTACACTCTCAAAGCCGTTTCATTTTGAAATAGCTGAAGCCTATAAAATGAATGTAAATGTGTGCTGAAGCGTTGCTGTGGGGTCCGCGGTGCATATCTTAATGTTACAGCCTGATGCCTTCCAGGTGCATTAACCACCTTATTGTGATAAAATTGCATACAGCAATAGATGTATTCAGCGCTGTTATCTTGGCACGTGAGGGCAGTTTTATAATATTAATTTAACATTTAGACATTAAATTTTTTTTGGTTTGGGCTATTTGATTGGGTTCTTCTTCAAGTTCAGTTCTTCCACTTCAAGTACAATGTAAAGAATAGTGGCAAAAAAGAACTAGACCAAGAAGCATACAAGATTTCTAATTAGTATTTGCCTCCTTATCTGGAGTGCAACAGGTGACAACATTAAAGAAAATAAAAACTGACAGGAAGATGACATCAACTGATGTGCACACTAAGATCCCAATGTCACACTATATATAGTAATATACACTGATCAGCCACAACATTATGACCACTGACAGGTGAAGTGAATAACATTGATCATACTGGTACTATGTGGTGTTCTGCTGGAAAACCTTGGATTTTGACATCTGTGTTGATGAGACTTAGACACCCAAATAAACATTGTTCCAGAACAAGCACACTCCCTCGTGCAAATGGAAATCCCAAATTTCACTGGCCTACCCCTGCAGGAAAATGCACCCCACCACATGGCAACAACATCAAACAATCAGGAACATCTTGAGGAACATGACAACCGAC
>OMNN01009188.1:3913-14867 GCA_900302755.1 Chromis chromis
GGCTCAATACTATTATGGTTTTTGGTCAGCCTGGCTACAGTGCTGAAAAGGAATCGAGGGTTGCTTTTATTTTCCTCTATTAGCGATGAATAGTAGTCAGTTCTACTTTTACGGAGAGCCTTCTTGTACGTTTTGAAACCATCCTTCCATGCTACATAAGCTATATGTGTTTTAGTTGAACGCCAAATCCTTTCCAAGGATGATAATCTTGGGTATTTAGCACCTTGTCAGCTGTTTTAGGACAACTTCCAGGCCAAGGATACACCTTCACAGGCCAACTCATTCCAAGGAAATCCTCATTTTCACAAAAACCAATACACACCCATACTCAGTTCCACACACACGTCTAGTGTAACGTCAGGGCAAGTGTTAATCCAGTCGATGATTTATTGCCTTGGCAGACTAATTGCTGTTCAGATTGATGCCGTTAGGCGTAACATGCCACATATCTGTGTTCAGATCCGGCTGACAAGTGACATCTCACTGTTTTGGAAATAACAGATTAAAATGTTTTTCAGAGATAAAAAGTTCAGTATAATCAAGATCCATTGAGCTATAATAGGTCTGATTAAAACACCAACACTCTAAAACTAATATAAACTGATATCTGACAATTTTGTAATTGATTGCAGCAGTGAGGACATTGTGTGTGGATGAGCACATCATCTTGACTTTCTTCTTGGCACCACAGTGCAAGATTTCAGTGGCGGTTGATGCCACCGAGGCAGTGATGTCAAAATGTCAGATACTGCAGGTAACCGATCTGTTTGCACAACTCAGTCACGGTTTACATAACATAAATAAATGAAACCCAGCAAAGAACATTCCCTCCAAACTAGAGTCGCTATCGACTTTTGCATCTTTGAGTTATTTTTCCTGAGGCACCATGTGAAGCTAGTCAAGCTGGGTCAGAGCCACACATCTGAAATAACCACCAAGACTGAACCAGTATCAGCTCAGCTCAGTTCTTCATATCTTTTTAACTCAGCCTTACACTTGTCTTCTTCTCATCTGAACTCCCTGCCCTCTTAGATCTGCCCTTCTCCAAGCCCTCACACTCTGAAAAATAAAACTTTAATACTTTAATATTTGCCACTTTTCACTCTATTCCCTCTTTGCCCTCTTTTTACACCTTGGTCCCAACCCTCCCAAACACACGGTCTTATAGTATCATGCAGATACATCATATGGCTCTGTATTTTCAAGTGCATGCCAGTGATGCATCAGAGCGTGAAGATGTCAGGGAGAAATATAATGAAATGAAAGACAAAGCAGCTTAGCCTGCTGTGACCTGCGTACAGCCACCTGTGAGTGTGTGTGTGTGCTGCACTGAAGTCTCTTCCTGCTCCCCTCCGTCTCCTTTTAAGTCTCTAAGTCAGAGCGACAGATATTTCCTTCTCAGCAGAATTTAAACCGATAGAACTCTTGACTCTTGACTGTACGTCTTGGTGGTATCTGCAGTATAAGGGCTCCAGCTAAACCAAGACATCTGCCAACGTGTCTGTCACAAAGCACACGCTAACACCAGATGCATACTGTACCCACTCACCTACAAACAATAAATCACACAAATGATGAAGCTTTAATAGCTCACCTGCCACTCTCAATCCCAGCTATCTGTCATTCACGATAAGATCTCTCAGCCACAGCCAATAAACATTGACATAATGGCATGGGAGTGAATGATTGGCCGGCATCCAGTTAAATGTGCTTCAACCTGAAAACACAGTGAGGTTAATACTGAAGGCCATAGTCAGTCACTATAAATGCAGGAGAACAGACAGACTGAGAAGACGGTGATTTCGTTGCTAAAACCACATTTCTCGCTATGATAGACTAAAACCTCTCAGCTACATGTACAAACAAATCTATCAGTCATAAATAATGTGCTTGAACTGTTCACCTCACATGCAGCGACAGGCTGGTCTGTAATTATGAATCTTTGAATCAAACTGAGCAAAAGCTTTTGAATCAGCATATTAGTTAGGTATTGCCACCTCATTGATACATCCTACTGACTTTATCAATCTATTGCTTTTCCTCAAGTGCCAGTGGCAAGCTGCTGTTGATGTGAGTTAAATGTTGCAACAAACACTGGATGGATTGCTATAAAACTTTGTGCAAACATTCCTGTCGCCATAAGGATGAACCGGGGACTGCATAAATGATGATGCATCATCATGTGCTCCTACTGTGCAAATGTGAGGCCAATACATTGCAGAAATAGCAATTCCTATCTGCACAGGTGACGTCATTTATAGCCAGTAACCAAGAGATGTGGTGCAACCCCTTGAACTTGTTGTAGCCTAGACACTACAGCAGTCTTGACTTTCTTAATCTGTTATGGATGTTCACTGTGTGCGTATCATTTTCTAGACTTATTTGTAACAGCTAGTTGTCTTGATATCTAGCTGTATATCAATTACCTTTTCCTGGCTGATTATTTGCGCTCTTAGCTTAACATAGGCTTTAACTAATTAAGGTAATCCTTAAATTGCAATATCAACTTAGAGAAAAACTGCAGCTGTCTCCCATATCCATCAGATTATCAGTTAGTCGTTCCAAGTCTGCATCTATGAAAAGCAAAAACCATACCTGATTTAAATTTGGCTGCCATCCCCTTCAAAGTAGTCTCCATGTGTAGTGATACACTGCTCTCAGTGCTCCTGCTACTCTCAGAACACTCTCTGGAAGTCTGAAAGTGTATCAACACACGCTGGACCTCCTCAGCTGCATCAAAAAAAGATCCTTCAGCTTGAATTTCATTTTGGGGAAAAGGAAGAAGTCACAGGGAGCCAAACCCAGAGAGCTGGGTGGGTGGTGAGTGACAATTGTGTTGTTGCAGATAAAAACTTGAGCATTGTCATGATGGAAGAGCTACATGCCACCACAACACAATTCAACATTGTTTGCATCTAATGTTCTCCCTCAGATGCCTTAGGACATTACAATAGAACACAGCACTGACAGTCTGACTCAGGGGGTCAAATTCATGGAGCACAACCATGTGAATGTTGTTGTTGAAGAAAACAACAAGCATGCTCTTAGTGCACTCCTGACCTGATGCGCCTTCTTTCGTGTTGGAGACTGTGAGTTCTTACCCTGTTATTCAGTCTCTCGGTTGTGGTTGTAGACCCAGCTCTCATCAACAGTGATGATGCTTGACATGAAGGTTGGCTAATCCGTGGTCTGTTGACGGATATCCTGGCACACTTTGACACAGAGCTGCCTCTGCAAGCCCATGGTGAAATCACAAATGTTCACAAAAATGCATGTAAAACAGGTCTTGATGTTAATTTCATGCAGATTCAAACGGAATCCAGTCACTGCTCACACTGGGCTGTGCCCTGTTGGTGCACAGAAGGAACAGACACAGAACTATGTTTTGTTTACTGCAGATTGACTGATTTTGTGGTATCAAACAGACAATGTCACAGGGTTAAAGAAAGGAACAGGCCATTGATATTTCAGAGGACTGAGCCGAGGTCTGCTTCAGGTGCCTCATGACTATAGAGCGGCTGTCAGTCATGATGGCATATACCAATGCCCAGCATCAACTGCCATTACCAAGTGAAACACGTGACATGAAGTAATAAGAAGTGCTTATGACAGAAACTATATTAGTAAAAAATGTATTTGAGATGGACTTAGATTTTTTTTGTTTAGTTTGGCCCATTCTCTAACATAGAGGGGCGGGGTTTATGATCTATACTGCAACCAGCCATCAGGGTTGACTGAAACTGAAAGTCCCTCAAAGTTCTAGGCCTAAGAGGGAAACACCACAGGAGTGATAATATTCTTGTATTACTTTCAATGCACTTGATCCACCGGTGTTTAAGCTTTGCTATCCATCCAAAGATGAAGGTCACATCTTGAGCCTCCAGATTCTCCTCAACAGCACTGATGACTTCATCATCACCCTGAAAATGGTGACGACATAAGCGAGATTTCAGTTTGGAAAAGAGACAGAAGTCAGATGGTGCATGTCGGGTGAGTAAGGTTCCTGGGGCAACAGTTCAAAGCCACATTTGGCTGCTTCTACCACCTGTGCTGTGTGGACGGGCCCATTGTCCTGGAACAACGGTACACCAGCTCCAAACTTTCCTCTCCTTTTTACCTTGATTGCTTCAAACATTTGATTTTTGTGCACAGTGATATAAGGCTTTATAATATACAGTTATACCCCAAGATGGGAGTTAGGCTCCTTGTTTCCAGGTAAGGCTGGAACTTTATGAACTTCCCTTGTAGTTTGGCTTCACTTCTAAGAAACTATCATGTTGTCTGTCTTTTTATACAGTTTGTAGAATGAACTGTCACAACATAAGTGAACCCTGACCTTTTCACAAAGAGCATTTTTCAGGTCAAAACTTTCATTTGTCCAACACTTTGATGACACAGCTGAAGGCTCTTAGTCTTACTGGTATTGCTTGGTTTTGTGGTTTTCAATAACTTAGGGCTGGAAACATTCAGGTGCATTAAGGTAAGTTAGATGATTCAGTGCTCTCCTTTCACACAGAAATTGAAGTTAAAGTGCCCTTCAGCAAGACACTTAATCCTTGATTGCTTCAGCAGAGCTGCCCTGATGTTGGCATTATAGACTGTGGATAAGGAGGCTGCCAACCACCGTGAAGATGATCTGCTTTCGGGTTTAAATGAGTCAACACCCAATCCAGATTTAGACTGCAGCGCACCCAGAAGCATTCAGAGACAATGGACTGTTCACATTCACATGGATTCAGATGTTGAAGTGTCCCATCACTGATTTCACTGATTTGCACACAACACCGGAACTTGTTTTGGGTAAATTCAAAGATCCTTTTCCAGATAAACAGACAGTACAAAAAAATGCCATCCATGGATTTACTAATTAGATGTTTATTGCTGTGTCATAACAAATCCTGAGACAATTAGATATTGTATTGTGTTGTGTGTATAAAATTCTCAATAGCTAGAAAGCCTCAAGCCACATTTTTATAGCTAAAGCAGCCATAAAATCATGTGGAGTGCTGCAACGTGTCTACAATCAGTAATCTGATATGATGCGTGTTTGAAGACTGCAAACTCTGGCGGTGATAAATATGATTTAAATAGCACAAACCTCAATCATAACCCTTGGACAGGGTCAAAATAATCACAGCTCTGATTTCATTAGTGCTGGCACAGAGGAGGGATATTATTCAGCAGAGAAACCTCATCAGCTTGTTGAAAGAACACCCTGTAAACGTCTCTCTGCCCCTTCACCTGCCTCACCTCTAACCCCTCTGCCTGCTGTCTGCTGTCTGTCTGCTCTCATGTTCGGGGCTGTGCAGAATATAATTAATCAAAGCAGCACATGATACCATCGAGGAAAAACAAATAATTTCCTTAAAAGAATTCAAAAGTCAACACTAATGAATAAAAGCTGGTGAGATGTTGAATCTAAAGACGTATTGAAACACCATGCTGAGAGCGAAACATAATATATGGGTGTGACTCGGATGTGCCAACATCAGGATGAGGGATGGGAACACTCCTCCTCCTCCTCCTAACAGTCTTTCTCCATCGTGCTTCCTCTCCCCCTCTCTGTGTCTTCTTCTCTGTGGCAATTTGCATTCAGTGATGTCTTTATTTCCCATCATCCCGTGGCAGTTTGCTGTGCCAGCCAAGCCATCCGTGCCAACTTCCTAACCATGCCAATCCAATCACAGTAATCTCTCCCAGGGCCAGAGGCCAAAGACCTGCAGCCACGTTCCCATAAAATATATATGCAAGGCTCTGATGGCTTCACTCTCCGGTATGTTCAAAGCTCCTTTAGCAACCCAGATGTGGTGAATGTGTGCACCGGCAGTAAATGCAAAACAAAAACAACCAAAAATGTCTTAATTTGATGTTCAGACAGACACCAGTTTCGTCTGCAGTATGAAAATTCCCAGCTACATGCACAGCAGTAAATTTGAATTTTACACCCCTGAAGCAGCATCCAGTTAGTGCAGCCAAACATTATTCAAACCTACACAAATTTTATTATATATTCTGGTAGAAATCTCAAAGATGCCAAAGACACTTAATGTTAAATTTTGTGGAAACTGTGCATAAAGTAATGAACAAGGCATTTGGTATATTTCCATTTGATTTAAATATGTAATAATAAAAAAAACGTGGGAGTCTTAGGTCTGAATATTTCACACACTGTAAATGTCTTGCAGCATCAATAAAAAGGACTTACATTACATATGAAACTGTCAGACAGTGAGAAGATTTCAGCAACTTTAAAGCTACTTAAGGCCGGGATAGGCTGAAGTTTTTGGCATCTGTGGGTAAAAATTCAATATTAACCTTTCAGCATTTTCAGCAACTAGACTTCTTCACCTCCTCTTGGTTCTGTTTTCTAAAATCTGTCGAAGGAGACCTTGGCCAGTCACACTTTTTTTTTTAGATCACCTAGATCAGGTGAGAGTATAAACAGAAACAAACAGTTGCATGTGGTGACTAAATGGGTTCAGTAGAGGAGCAGCACTCAGGAGACTGAGGTTTGAATCCCTGGGGGCGCCAAATGTCAAAGAGCCTCTTGGTGTGACGATTTTTGCATATGCCTACTGCAGCTCAAAGGAGGAACAAGAAGCAAAACTGTACTCTTCTAGAAACAATGCAAAGGTGCCATGTGCAAATATATGACCACATCTAGGTCAGATTTTTTTCTCCCATGTTATTTTTTAATTTAAAATGTCACATTTGGTAGAGTTGCAGTTAAGATGAGTTAGAACCTGCTCAGTGACACCAGTGTTTGCTGGCTTTTTATTTTTGGGCTGTTATTTGCTCTCTAATTTACAGGTTTGAGTTTTTCACATTTCACTCTGTCCTGGTGGGGACAAGGGGACTTATTGTATTTCGAAATTCACCCAAGTCACCCAGAGGCCAACATTGTTCATTTTGGCTTTAGCTGCTGAGCTGTTACTGGCTGAACTTGGTGATGTTTTGTCAGGAGGAAACTGGTCGGGGCTTAAGGGGTTAATTCATGCTACGCTGGAACTGGCTGCCTTAAGATGTGTCTGATTTCATTGGTTTTGCATTTCCTGTTTCACACATCTGTTTCAGCTGTGTGTATGGCTCCCATCTTCCACTGAGACTTCCACACTGTGCACAAAGGACAAAAGTGCAGTATGTATTTGAAAACACATTTTTATTATTGAGGATATCAAACTGGTGATTAATGACACAACAGAGTAGCAGGGCACACAGTGTATTACAGTAGTAAGTTGCACATCAGAGTTACTGGTTTAGTTTGCATGAACACAGTGGTTTTCAGAGTGCGCTGAGAGAAACCACAGCTGTAGCTAACAGGTTGGTTGTTGCATTCTGGTGCCCTGCATACCGCTACATAACAACACGAATTAGGATTACTAAGCTAATAGAGCTGTTAAACTTGGGTAAGGTAGATTTATTGATTTTATTGAACAATGACACAGCAGACGCTCACAGCCAGCGTATTGTGGAAGTATTGTGGCTGCAACTCATTATACAGATACATACTGACCAGATTCTCACAGCTGTAGCAGGTGAGCGACCAACTGGTAACCCCAATTTGTCCGTTTTATCCTCACATCCCAGATAATTTCATTTGCATTTTTACCACTGTGACTTGTACATGCTCAATATTTTATGACAAACATTAACACAGACTCCATAAGCTTATAAAATATATGAAAATATATATCTTTACATTTTAGAATCCCCTTCAAAACATGTCAGTAGCCACACTGGTTGCACCACGGTTTAAGAAACAACAAAATACTGTGCACTGATATATTTTCTATGCCCACTCATCCTGTTCAGGGTCTCCACATGTGCATTTGGCAGTTTGTTTACGCACAAGGTCGCTTAGCGGGAGCTGAGGAAGATGGAAGGGCTGGCTTGAATCCAAACTCTCATCTCATTTAGGTATAACGCTCAAATAGTAATCAAATAATAGCACATTTGTTGGAAGATTATGTTGTAAAAGCACCCCGCTGGCTAACACGGTATTTGGGCTCGCTGCCCAGATAACTCACAAACTTAAGCTCTTAATGGTATTTCTTAAGTTGTCTCATGTGTCAGTGACATTCCCTCATAAATAAACTGTCAGGTGATGAAAGCAGACACATTCTTGAAAAGTTTTACAGCACATCATCAAAGACAAAAATGACTGTAGCTACGGTGTGAAACCACAAGGAAACAGGCAGGTAATACATGCAGCGCGGTATGATGAATCACAGAAGAGAGCCAATCACCCACTGACAGAAATGCACACAGTGTCCTTCACTTGGTTCATTTGCACCCTTTGAGTGTATTTAATCAGTATTCCAGTTGTCTGTCCTGCTGTTGTGAGCAGTCTGGGGGGGATGGGGCGGTCTGAGACTCAACAGAGAGCACAGGAGGATTTAATAATCCTAATTAATATGAATTACATATATTCCACATGTTTGGATCTAGGCTCAGCTGCTCTCTGATCACAACACGTATCAGACTTAGAAAGAAAACGTAACTATACAGTTTCTTGTTGGATGTTTTATATATGATCTCATTGCAGGAGACAGCAGTTTTAATTAAAACACACTTGGAGACCGGCCTTTAAAAGCACACCGCAGTTCAGTTTGTGCATTGAAGAAGTGTAATTGAAGTTGAACTGAAAGCTGTTATAAATCTCCCTGTAGTGCTTTTACAATTTTTCACACTGTACATCTTGAGAAGGAAATAATCTTAACTAGTTTTTCCAAGAATACACATATGCCTTGAAATGACAAATCAGCAGAGGACACAGAGTTTTTGAGCTGAAGTGTTACACAGTTAAAACTCATCGTACTGCTGCAGGGAAAAAAACAACAACAACATCCAGCTTGCATTAGTAAAAGAGCATGTTTGTGTGGGGAGAAAAGGCTAGATGGGTCATCTTCATTATGCTGCATGACCATCTGTAAATGTGTCTGAAGTATCACAAAATTGGTTGTTTTGCCTTTTAAGAAAGTGCTTCAATGTCCTCTTCCTGCCTCCTTCTGTCACATTAAACCCTCACAAGTGTGCCTTCACTGTAAGTACACTGGTGTGTTAACAGTGAAGGTCTTCAGCTTGTACCATCGCTGTCATGGACTCTGATCTCAGTGAGAGACGATCTTATAAAGGTCAAAACAAACCAAGCATCCCTTAACGTCCAAGTCTGCTCTGTTCTATATTAATCTCTATTTACACATCAGGCCATTGTTATCTATAGAAATTCTTTATATAAATATATAATATATATATTTGTATTTACATCTCTCTTCAAAAAAAAAAGTCAGTAGTGCTGTGCAATCTATCCTATCAGAGTTAAATACAAATGAACACATGTAGAGGTCAGTACAGGTAATACAAAAATGCACACTGTGCACCTGCAGCTGTGGTGAACCAGCAGCTCGTCCAACCAGCTTCGCCACCCAAAACAAAACCAGCCCGAGTGGTTGCGCTGTGCTTACAGAAACTCCACGTACTCATCGTCGCCACATAACATACAGCATGTGGCTGCCTGTCAACCTTTTCTGTCTCTGTCCATCTCTGGATCTGTCTCTTCACGGTCAGCGTGGCTCCCATGGTGACAGCAGTAGCAGCAGCAGGGTCACCAGGGTCAAAGGTCCGAACGTCGACGTGTGGGCCGAGCCATGAACAGCCACCTGACAGGGAAATGAGATACACAATTATACTTCCATTATAATACTTCCATATAGTACTTTATGCATTTGAGCACCAGTGTTTCACACACTGTGTACAAGCATTTGTGCATCTATGTTTGTATATGGGGGTTTCAGGGCAGCATTAAATGTAACACAAAGCTTTTATGTAGTTACACAGGGTTGAGCTTGATGTCTGGTCAGTTTACCACTTTGACAGAAGTCTCACACTCAGTTCTAGAAAATCTGAATGTGTTTTGATGAAGATGGCAAAGGTGTTTTGGTGGCACATAAGTACATTTCTTTATCGATTAATGAGCTGTTTGTTCAAGAATCCAAATCCAACCTTACATAATCTTAAAAACCATCTTGTTGCTTAAAACATATCACTATTTTTTAAAGTTATTTTTGGGGGAGAGTTTTTCCTTTTTATAGGTAGAGAGAAACAGAGTGAAATTGGGGGTAGAGAGGAGAGTGACATGCAGCAAACGGTCTTGAGCCGGACTCGAACTCACGACCCCTGCTAAGGGACTGAGCCCATGTGGTATCGCCTTAACTCAGCGAGCTAAATGGCTGCCCACATAGGCTTGAGAAAACACACAGGTGGGTTAGTTGCAACACAGTGGTACAACTTAGCCACTCAAAGTGTACATCAATCCATCCATTCTCTATACACTGCTTAATCCTCTGTAGTGTCACGGGGTGGGGGCCTGGAAAATATCCCAGCCGACTCGTGCGAAGGCAGGGGACACCCTGGACAGGTCGCCAGTCTATCACAGGGCCACACATAGAGACAGACAACCAAGCACACTCACATTCACACCTACGGACAATTTAGAATAATCAATTAACCTCAGCATGTTTTTGGACTGTGGGAGGAAGCAGAAGTACCTGGTGAAAACCCGCGCTGCACAGGGAGAACATGCAAACTCCACACAGAAAGATCCCAGGCGTCCAAACCGGGATGCGAACAGGGGCCAAAGTGTACAACGATATTTAAATCAAAACACCTGATTCTTGAAATTTCTCTTTTTTCACAGAATGAGACATCCAGCCATCAGATTGAGCTCCATTACATTTTTCGCTTCCAAACAATGTTGGGTGACATGTGAACTTGTGGAAAAAAATATAATCAATATTCATATATATATACTGACATTTCGATCTAGAGTCTGTTGTGAATACACTCCATCTATCTACTTCCATCAGTCCATCTATTTCAATATTCATCAATAATAAACCAATAGATGGTGGATCCATCAATGATTCAGATTGAAAGACGGATGTCCACACATACC